>CM046846.1:12731815-13003840 GCA_025618425.1 Heliocidaris tuberculata
GATGATTTTTTTTCATACGAACTCTTCATACATGGCTACACATCTGAGTTCTCGATCTCTCTTTTCTGCTTTCTGTCGTGTGATGCAGCTATGCAGGTTGGTCCAGACTTCGCAGCCAGCTCACTGTGTCGGGGTTGGGGTTGGTCAGATTGAGGATTGTGTTTTACAGTCAGTGAAGAGTGGGGCACTCATGAATTATGTGGTATGCAGTCTGGTCAATGGGACCACAGATACAGGCTGCATACAAAAAGGAAGGTGAACCTACCTCTTGTGATAGTCTTGATGGCAGACCTGTCGTGTTCCATTCTGTTTCCCATTCTTGAGCAGCTGTCACGGAAGTTGCGTTAAACTCCAACAATGAGGGCGCAAGATCTTCTTCTCTCGCAGGTTGATCCTTGACCAATGGCATGTGCTTGTTGTAATACTTCATGATATCTTGGATTTGTGGGTAGGAAAGATTTTAAAAAGGAGAAAAATTAATGGGCAGGAAAAAGAAATAAATTGCTGTGCGCGTGATATAAGGTTGAATAACACAATTAAAACATTCCCTCCAATATACATGTAAGTGGGGGTACTAGTCTTATTCACCAACATACTCTATAATATTTGCGCATGCCACTGAAATTTGGAGCTTTGTAAAAAGTACAACACTGTTGATTAGGTAGGATAGTATATTCATCCAACCATTATTAACCTTTGCCATGTATCTGTGATGTAAGAGTAATTAGAAACTTTCATGCCTATAGTTTGACCAACCAGAGGCCTAAAAACTCTTAACGTCTGGCACTAATATTTACAATCTGCTGAGAGAAGTACTAAAAAGAGTTTAGCAGCATGTAAAGATCATTAATATAGACTGATGGTAATTGGGAGGTTATACACACTATGAACATGACGGACAAAGAGAGTTGGCCAAATAAACAACCTCTCATTCTACATTTCACAGTGGTTCTGGTAGTCACAAGAACATCCCGTCACTGCTATTCTGTAAAAACATGTAGAACAAGTGTCACATGCACATTCACCTGTGCTGCTTATGTTACATAATAGCAGGGAAGGGATGTTCTCTTGTCTACCAGAGCAATTGTGGAGGGTAGAATGAGGAGTTGTTTATTTTGTCCACTCTCTTTGTCCGTCATGTTCATAGTGAGACAACATACCTTTGGGAATCTGTTTGGTTAGGTCTCCAAGACCGGTAGGGATGGCAAGAGGAGTGCTCCTGAAGGCATGGCTTCCGGAAGCACCCTAGAAAAGGAGATTAGTATAAAGAAGCAACTGAATAAAAAGGCTGGAATGACTAAACATGAAACTGAACCAAGGTCCTTCAGTTATCTTCTGAAACGGGGTACCTCTAAAAACTTGAAAACTCTTGATGATTCACACAACATGCAGAGTCTGGACAATACACAACAATAATAAAATGGCAATGTACCGGTACATAAGCTGCTCCTTGATAGAGCTTTTAACCCATAGACTACTCTCTCATTCTCACAGGCTTAATATAGGGACCTCCAGGTTCCATAGGCAACTGTTGTCGTGGATTTGATAAAAGCAAATTTAGTTTGGGGGCATAAACAGTCTAGATTAGAATGACAGATATTTTGTTCTTAAAATAATTAGCCTTCCAACAGCCTTGAAATTCTTAAGAGCACTCAAAGAAGTCATATCTGCCCAGTCACAGTATCACAGTGCAGGGGCTGAACTTCAGAAGATTATGAAACACGACCATAAAATGTATCAAAGAGACTACATGAACATTATGTAGAAAATTAAAATACACTACTTTGACCATGTGCAAATACCGGTAGTGCATATCATATTATGTAATTCCCATCTCTCACCTCCTTATGCCACTGTTTTGGCCCAACCCAACGGATAGAGCGTCTCTTGCATGGGGGTGGCACCCAGGGGCTTTGCAGCTGACGAGCAATCTCTGATGATATTCTACGGCTCAGCATAGCAGAAGTTCCTGTGAAAAGAATCATTCATTACAAATTGTTAATCTATATCCCATTATATTACATTGCACTGATTTCACTAGACTGACATCAATTAAATTTCACTATATTCTCATTTCAGTTAATTTCCATTTCTGTAAATTCATACAAAATTATCAAGCTATTGTAATAAGATAGAGATCTTCTTCCAATATGATTTTTGGCTGCTTATTCCATGTACCGGTATATCTTGATTAGACTGTTTATAAATTCAAATATTTCACAAACAAAATACACTTCAAAAAAGCAATTTAAGCTAAGCATGAGTCTTTTATAATGTCCATCAATTTTAATTTTTGATGGAGGGAAAATTATTCCAAGTTCTAACAGTATTTTGAAAGATTGCTGCTTTTGACATCCATTTAAAGGAATAAATCCTATAAGGTTGCCACTTACTAAACCTGGGTTGAGAGTGACAAATATATACTGATGACTTGCCTTGCTGGGTCTTGAACCCATGACCTTTGCATCTCCAGTCATGTGTTTAAACCACTTGACTACAACTCAACATTGGAGTAGCAATCTTACCCTGTGGTTCATCAGTACTAGTCACTGATTCCTTGGGCAGCTTCTCAACCAGAAACATCATCAGACGACGGATGTCCGCCTCGTTAGGGTACAGGAAAGTCTGGTAACCCATGTCACCACGGAAACCAAGAGACTAAAGGAAAAGTTGGATATCTATAAGAAATATATCACATGCGCCATGTGATCTGACATGATATTTATCTGCTACGAGTGCTATTACATTCTTCAAGATAATCAATCAGGGAATCTACAACTTTAAATACTTTCCAAGGGACTTGGTTATTGAGGATTAATGCTTCATCCAAGGGCAATAGTGCATCAACTCACATGTAATTTCAAACCCACATAGGTATTTCAACATATCTATTTTGGGTTACCTTGGTATCCATATCTTACTTCTTATTTTCAATCAAAGGCCCCCACTCCCTCCCCCCCCCCTCCACAAAAAAAAAAAGAAAAAGAAAAGATGAATGTTAGAAGAAAGACGGAATATTTTTCACTGCATTTTTGGAATGTCATTGTTCTATAAGTCTATTTGGCAAACACTTTACATACTTCAAAATGACCTTGATTATCAAAAATTGCATTTTACAAGAAAATTAGAAATGTCTCCAAATATTTTCGGAAACTTGCTGCTTGTGAAAAGCTAGGTTAGGTTTGAAAAGCTAGGTTTGATGATGTATTTTACCTGACTGCTAAGAAAGCATGTGTATGCTTGTAAATAACCAGGGGACCGACGGCTTTAAGTCCTCTCCGAGGGACTTGGTAATGAGGATTAAATGCCTTACCAAAGGGCACTGGCACATCCACTTGGTTTGAACCCGAGTCCTCCAGTTACGAGACCACTGCTCTACCACTGAGACATAGCGCCTCCATAATGCTTATAAAACTTAGGATTCATTCTAAATCAAAGCCACCCCCCTTCCCCAGCAAGAAAATAACATTTTTCACTGCATACCTGTAGAGCATTAGCGAGGTCTGTCCCAAGCCTGAATCTTGCAGACATGCCAGGAGGCAGTGAGTGAGGGAGGTTGGTGTTGGTGTCGATCAGTCTCAGACATCGTACGGATGCCTCCACCACAAGCTCAGGGGTGAAATGACGTAGGGTCACCACTCCTTCATCAAGATCACTTCATAAAGAGAAAAAATGTACGAGTTATTTTTTTTTGTTCAACAGGTAATCCACTTTAACTTCTTTAAGAATGAATTAAATATTTCAGTTGGGTTATTTTTCAACAGGTTATTAATCTGAACTTCTTTACGATTCAAAAGAGGAATATCATCAAATATTCAAATCCATATTTACATGTCCATTATAACAAAATGTGTAACTTGTATTATACGGACTACACATGCAAGGTAAGAAAAACCTGATCACACCTACCGATTTTTTAATGTTTTTTTTTCTTTTTTATTCATTTAATATTTAAAATTTTAGTAGAGCCTGGAAGGTAACCCCTTTAGCACTTACATATGTACAAGCTTATCTGAAGATAACCTTGTACTCCAGACTAGCTTTTACAGGTGAATAGGCTTCAATAGCTTTTGTGTGTATCAGTGGGTCTTTTTCCAGTCTAGATCATTCACAAATGAGAAGAAAATAATTATTCAAAATTTCACTTTCAATTCTGAATCCCCAAATTTGTGGCACAGTAAGAGTTGAAGAGTCCCTGAATCAGGTAAACTAGAAAATTTAAGAAAATTAAATCTTGCTTAGAGCAATTTTGTTGTCTGTTTTTGACTGCTGGAACAGTGAATGCTGGACACAGTCCCACATAGGCAAGGGCCTATGAGTGCCCCTTTAGCAAATTCCGAAGGTGGTTTACATGGCTCACAGTATCTGGGAATGGGTGATATTTAGATCTAGATTTTTTGGTGATATCCTTCTCTACACACCATATATGCATCCCCTGTACAAAACTACAGCTCTGCATGTGGACCAGTACCAGATTGATAAGCCACAGAGCTCGTACAGCTACCTCGTATGTGTATGAGTGGGCGTGAGCAAGAGGGGGTCGGGCTAACTCGGCACTAGGGCGAACTCGGCACTGCGCGGTGACCATGTTTCAAGAGTTGAAGTCCACGTTACACTGTATCACTTTTTAGCCTTAAATTTCATGTTTTGTATAATTTTACTTCTTTAATTTAATTTTCAACATTACTTCATTGCTAATCATTTTACACATTGATATCAAAACAAATAATTTTGAATTTAAGTGTTTTGAAAGGTGTAATTAATGCGAAATTCAAGACAAGTGTTTGTGATCACTTTAACTCTATGTATGGGCAATCAGCCGCAATTTTCCGCCAAGGCCGAGTTCGCCCTAACTTGTTATCGCCGCGTTCGCCCTAACTTGTTATTGCCGAGTTCGCCCTAACTTGTTATTGCCGAGTTAGCCCAGATGCGAGCAAGACCTCTGATGCGTGACTGTCACGCATAATGCACGAGACTTGGTACTTATGTCTGCATATTTTATAAGTGAATTACACTAAACACCTCCCCCCCCCCCCCCCACCCCCCACCAGCATATGATTGCTCAATTCCCCTTTTTTCTTGGGGGTGGGGGCTCATCTCAATTCTCATTTGACTCGTACACAGAAGAATGCAACACAAAGAGAAACCCCATCTCGACCCTCCCCTTCCGGTCGCGGTCACTTCGACAATTCTGTCCAACACAAAACCGTACACAGAAGAATCAAAGATTTCAGCAATATTCTACAATCATTTACCATCCGATTTCTCTGAATGTATGTATGATGATATTATCCACCTCTTCCATATTGATTTTCAGCGTTAATAAAAGAAAAATTAAGAAGGAGACGCTGATTTCTAGCCCAAATCCCCAGATCCGACTCCGTCTACGTCTGCGATGCGAAGCGGGTAGATCACGTGCCACACTAGCACTCTGGCCAAAAAGCTAGTCACCTGATATCTGCAGAGCTCATTCCGTCGATATTACATGGGGCCTTGGGATTTGCAATCAGATCAGTGGCGGATTAAGGATTATATTCAAGGGGGCGAACGCACAAGTATGAAGTGATTTGGGAGGGATACAACCGGCCAAAGACCCCTTTTAAAATCCAGTCTGGAATAATTTAAGTAGGAAAAAAATGTATATATAAATATGCGCCCCCTTCCAAATGAGCCTAGGCCTATGACCCCTGTGGGGGTCAGAGATTTTTAAATACTGTCTTTGCACCCCCAATAAGTGATAGTTTTTTTTTTTTTTTTTTTTTTGGGGGGGGGTGTTAAATATTTGTAAGGCAATTCTGCCAGAATGTATCTGCCCTGCATGTATAGATTCTCGAAAGGCATAGGAATAATTTTTCAAATTTGGTTTTTCAGTTTTTCTGAGGGACTGTTAATGTCTAAAAAAAAAATTGACAAGTTAAAAAAATTATCACCCTCCCTATCTGAAAATGGCATAATATAAAGATAATACAGTACCTCAGATTAGTAGGCCTATCAGTTTTCGCTCGGGTTTTATGTGAACTAACTCTCCATCCTTTTTCTAAGGACAAGATTGATACACTTTTCTTTCAAATAAAAATTGTAAAACCATTTTAAAAAGAAAAGCAATATAACAAAACAAACAAAACATAAATTCAAACGGTTCTATTGATTTGAATAGTATACTTCAGCAAATCACAATAGTTGTTTATATATAACTTTCAGATTTCCAGCATTATTCACTCTCAACCAGAAAGCTAAAGCTGGGTATATATGCAACAACATATGATATTTGCATCATGGATCCTTGGGTCCATGCTCACATGATGGGTGTATCTATTCTTAATCTATTCTGCAAATTCAGAACTTAACAATTACTCTCAGTCCCATGTTGGCTATCAAAACCCCACTCTCTCTCTCTCTCTCTCTCTTTGTCAGCTTCTCCATGTCACATGTCTTTGATCTCTCCTTGCAACTCCCTCTAAAATAGCTTTCACATGTGACCTACTGGTACTGTTTGAGTACACCCTCTCAAGTCTTCAAGGAATCGATTTCGATGTCCTGTTTATGGACTACTTTGTTTTTTGTCAGGCTCAAGTTTTTCAAATGTCATAGTTGATTTATGATAGAAATTAAAGGGAAATCCAACCTTAATAGCAAGTTGCATTGAAAGAAAGAGGAAAAATCAGAGAAGCAGATTGGTGAAAGTTTGAACGAAATTGGACAAGCAATAAGAAAGTTATGAATTTTTGAAAGTTGTAATCACTATACATATGGGAATTTCAGATTGGCCGAATAGGTAATGCCACTGTGATGTAGTTGTGGACAACTCCCCCATTCGCTCCAACACACAAAATGACTAAAATGTCACTTTTTTCAAAATGTATTACTCAGTAGGATCTTTTTCTTTCATGAGGACCTATAACAATATGCTATCTCCAATATATTTTGAGTACTGCCCTGAGGATAAAAGCGCCTCGAAGAAAACCGCAAATTAATATTTTTGTGTACGACAAATGGGAGAGTTGTCCACAAAAATGTCACAATCGATTCACCAAATTGCCAATTTGAGATTCGCATAGATGTAGTGATCTCATTTTTCAAACATCCATAACTTTCTTAGTCCTTGTCCGATTTCTTTCAAACTTTCACCATCCTGTTTTTCTTATTTTTCTGCTTTCACACAAATCATCTTAATACCAAGGTTGGATTGCCCTTTAATGAAAAGAAACAACTTTCAAGCAATAACATGCCTACTTCAATTTTTAAAGTCTACTCTTGTGGGTTATAGAGGGCACATCTTCCGTAGTACATCAAGAAAATAACAAAAGTTCAAAAGTTGGAAGCAAATTGATCATTGTTTAAGCTATCATACAATTTAGTCTCTTTCTTTGTGTTTGGCAAACACATAAAAACTGATCACATGACATATTTATAAGGGTCTATCTATGTATTTCATTTTTATGGTGTATATTTCACTTAATGTTTGTTAATGTTAAATATTTATAGATTTAAATCTACTCTCCATAAAACTGTTGGCAACTTTGCAAATACATGTACATTCTTGCATATAACGTTTTAGCTATGGAGAATAAATCAACATTTTGAAAACCTTGAGCCTGACACAACAAAGTAATGCACTTCATTAAAGACATTCTAAAACAGAGTACATACATTTTTACTCTTTCAAGCAACAAGAATCCATACTTCATGAATGCAAAATTAATGAAAATAAAAGGAATGGAAATTTATTAAAAGTACCTGATTCATACATATACGTATTGGTGTAATCTTACATGAAACTAGAATAGAAAAATATTATGACTCAATAATTTTTTCTGGCATTGACATATTATATACACATACTCTACAATGTTACATGGGGTGTGCATAATAAGACAATATGTGGAATGCATAACAAGCATTTCTGCATTAAAAAGGAACACGGTTTTAGTAAAACTTATTAATGCTGATGTGCAAATTGATACATGTATAAGAATTAGTTACTAACTTGTGAGGTATGATAAAAAGGAAGCACTGTTTTCATATTTTTCCCCAAAATAAGAAATGGCATTTCAAAAACCATTATTCCATCAAAACAGCAATCATGCGAGGTGTACTGTATGTTCATTTATGTGAATTATTTAAAAATTATATAATTGCATAGGCCTTGACATAGATAGTAAAAACATGTACTTTAAGCAGAGGCCAATATATTTTGAAATCTCCTCTACTTGCCTTTGCCAAGTGGAAGTAAAACATCTTGGAAGGATGGGGTGGTGTATTATTTTCATATATTTCCATAGTGAATGATGTTTCTCCATTTTAGCTTGATTTGCAGTATGATATTCAAGTTAATGACTTATGAACTAAAATCATCTTACAAGAACTAACTCAAAAATAAAAGTTGAATATCTCATATAAAATACTGCTAAAAATAAAATAAGAATATGTGGAGAATGCATTCTAAAAGCAATAATTTGCATAGAATGTTTCTACATAACAATTCAATTATGTGTACATATTTATTGACCATTTATGCTGATACATTTTGATCACATACAAGTATAATCATTTTCTGCAAATCATCATCAATAATATGTTTAGCTGTTTTGTAATAAGGTATACAGTACTGGTATGTTAATATCATTTAGGGATAATACTACAACCACAAATAAATCATCTATCATATCAGGTAACCAATCATGTATCGCATAAATCTATTCTTTAAAATCTTTACTACAATAATATTCAAGTACAGTACAGAACTTCAGAGAATAGGCAATTTTGCCCATTTTGAAAATAAAAGAATAGAACTACATGTATAAAAATTGTCAAACAGTTTGGTCCTTTACAACAATATCAATCATATATTACCATGAAATTGATACATAGCATTCTTCACCTTGTTGAAATATAATTCATACAAAGTCATACTGTATAAAAATATCTTAAATTGCAAATCTCTACCTTATTTCAATCATTATATTGGTTTTACACCATCATAAATCGATATCATGATTTTAAAACATTCCAAAACAGTTGTTTAAAATCTAAGAATCCGGAGCAGAAAAATAAGGACACTTGGTAAGTTTTAAGGAGAATCCTCTTAAAATACTCAGTGGCAATGTTGTTAAAATGCTTGACAATATAACAAACAGCATATCCAAATACTCAGCAAATTCAAAATGCGAAAATATTAGCCTCAACTCACTACAATTATATAAACACTGTACTTTCACTGTATGTTATACTGGAGAATGAAATATGAAACTTTGTGCCAACACTTTTGAATGCTGGAATATACACGTAAACTGCACATATCATGAGAGAATATTGTCCAATCTGAAGAGAAATACAAGCCTCTTGTATGACAAAACTTTTCCTGGAATACCCTAAAGATGATTCTTGGTAACCCAGTGTTTCCACTTTGAAGGAAATTTCCCGAAATTCAGGTATTCTTCAGGTTATATTAGGGAAACCCAGAAATTTCATGAAATTCAGCAATTTAAATGAAAGTGAAACTTTTCACTTTTTATAATTTTTTAAATGTAGAAATTGGTTATTTTCCCCCCATTTCCTCTTAATTAAAAAAGCTGTTCAGACATTTAACGTTAGCCTCCCTGGTGAATTTATGAAAGAAAAAAAAAAAAAATAAAAAAAATAACCGGCATGTAAACAGGCTTTTGTTTTCATTTCAGGAAATTTGTTTTGATATGTAAAAAACACTGTGGTATCCTGTACAGTTAAAGTAAATCAAAGGAATTAATGCATCAATTCATAGTGTTATATACTGTAAGTACTGGCATGAAAGACTGTAATATTCAGTGGTCATAGGCTGAAAGAATATAAAGCTATCTGGAGGATCTCTTTGATTTTACATGAGAAAGAAAATCTATTAACATGAAGAGACCAATACAAAGTATTTGTGACAAAAATTGATCATTCTTGTTCATGTGAAAGCACACTTGTAGTTTACAGAGTCATCTATTCAGCATTGAGCAGCCTGCTTTTCTGTCTAAAGAGAAGGTCGAGTTCTGGGAAAGGTAAAAAATAATTTGTGAGCTTTCTCATTCCTTTCATGTCAGTTTGGAAGAACATTATAGTAGAAAGGTCCCCTGAAAATGATTGCTTTTCAAATGCCCTCATTTTCGAAATATGACGAGTAATAGCTGAGGTGTTCGGGCCGAACATTTATGCCACATGTGTGTGCAGTCCCATATACCCATTTCTGTGTGCAGTGCGTGTGCTTTTCAGAGAGATTGGGTCAATTTCTTATCATTTTGATGATTCCAAAACCTCACAGCATGCACACCAATTCTTATGTAGACATGATCAACCTTTCCTACTTGCTTTGAGACAATTTTTTTTTCAATGTAATCAATTGACCAGAATTCAACTTTATCTTTAAGGCATATCATTTGTGCGTTTCAAAATTATTTTCATTACTTCAGCTGGATACTGGATAGGCAACGATCAGGACACAAAGGATTGTCCCTTCCATTTTCTAATCTTCCTACTAACTACACATCACATTCTGTTGATTGGAGGCAGTTAAAATTGCAATAAAATACCTTGTTAATGTGCATTGCAATTCATTAATATCATACTCCCCCCCCCCCACCACGTCACTGAGTTCTTAAACTCAACTCTCTCTATTTAACCATCGACCGTGATGCTACAAATACCTCAAACCATGATAACAATAAAATTGGTCACTCCATAAAATAAAGGTAATCTATTGCATAAGTAAAAAAAAAAAAAAAAAAAAAAAAATTACAATCAAACAGAGAAGAGCTGGTTAAAATTCTTGTTCAACCTGATGAAAAATGAAAGAGATGATAAAATCTTTAAGGAAGATGGAATGAAAAAAGGGGGGAAAATATGATCAATAATGATATATGTTCTCCCACAAATAAAAAGATGTGGGTAGGTGTTTCAGCTTTAAAAAAATTATTATATCATAACATATAGTTATTATATATTACAATTTATTCTTACATATAAGAGATGGTTAAAATTCTGTTTACCGGATCGAAGCATTATAAAATGGAAATGATAAGAGAATCTTAAAGGGGGTACCCAATGCTGAAACAATGTTAGTTCATTTAAAAGATCATGATTTTATTAGAAGAAAATCATCTGCCTTAAATTTTTTTTTTAATTCGTATTGCCAGAAAATCCCCGAAATATGGTAAGATTTCAGGATATTTTGGCCCCTCAGCTGTGTCCCAATTTCAGCGAGGTAACCACAATGACGTCAAAGTGGTTACCTTGTCGCGCAATTATTCTAGCAAAATGCGCGCAAGGTATAATGCATTTTGTACAGTCTAGCGCGCAACACATCTGCAATACGCGAACCTGGGTAACCACTTTGACGTCATTGTGGTTACCTAGCTGAATTTTGGGACACAGCTAAGGGGCCAAAATATCCTGAAGTCTTACCATATTTCGGGGATTTTTCTGGCAACACAAATTTTAAAAAAACTTAAGGCAGATGATTTTCTGCTAATAAAATCATGATCTTTTAAATGAACTAACATTGTTTCAGCATTGGGTACCCCCTTTAAAAAGGGTAGAATTTATAACGGCAAAGATGGATGCTAAAGATCTACAACCACACAGTAGCCCTGGTGATCTGACATTTTCCTCCGGCAAAAATTACTTTGGGCTTGATGTCATCACAAGTATAGGGTAAGGGTAAAGGCTGCAATAGGGTTTAAGGTTAAGGTTAAGGTTAAGGTTAGGGTTAGGGTCAGGGTTTGGGTTATGCTTTGGTATAGTTTAAGGTCCAGGAATGAAGTAAGGAATTCCTTTAGAAATTGACCATGGAGCAATTATCGCAGGTGAATGTTTCATAAAATCGTTGCCTCTTATGTGACCCAAAAGATACAATCTAATTTATGTAGACCATCCTATTATCTAATCTACCTGTTATATTGATTTTCCTTCCCTTAGAGAGTACTTAATGACCTCAAACTGATAATCCCAAGAAAGTGGTTGCTAAGGATATTTACCCGATTGGATGATTTGCTTGGCTGAACATAAAAACAAGATTTGCTACCCTCTTTTAGGAATTACGAAGCCCTATGACTGCTCTTAATGCCCTTAACATAACATGACAATGGAGTGGTCGCTTAGATGTCACTAGGGATTGTTCTATTCTTTACAAAAGCAGAGGATCTCCAGTTATAGTAAGCAATTCACAGAACCAGGGTCTTCTTGAACAAGAGTTGAGTTTAACACAACATTTTTTTTTAGGCAAGAGCCTCCAAGTGACCTTTGTTTCCGAAAATGCCTGCCACTTTTTGCAAAGTCGCGCACACATCCTAGTTTTATGATCGCTCATCCTCCATTGGTTTGGTCATAATGATATGTGCAACAAAATGCATATGCAAATTGGCAGGCATGAGGTCAAAGGTCATATCTTTATAACAGAAATATACATTCCAGATAATTATGGGTGGTTTTGAGCCAGGAGGATGTATACACAGCCAAAGCACCTGGAATCAAACATGCCTGATGACTGGGTTCTAAGACACATGGTCAATATCCTCCACTAATCCGATCAACCCTTATCAAAACACCATACCTGACCATAACCCTAGAAATCCTGACCTGAAACCCAAATACAAACCTAACCTAATATCTTTGACATAATAAAGTCTGGCAAATGTCCCTGGAGCGGTGCTACAACATATGCTCCGGCGACAAATGCTTTGGGCTTTACTTCGTCAAAAGTACAGGGTCAGGGTTAGGTATAGCATTTGGTCCAGAGCTGAAGGTAGGAATTTAGTAAGTTGAGGAAAATGACCAGGGAGCAATTGTTGCCGAAGCATTATGTCGTACAACCCACTGAAGCATACTGTATGATGGAACATCGATTCCGACACAGATGGGTTTTCCAAGAAGCAGGAATCCTTAATTGAGGGTCAAGGATGCACTGAAGCAGGCCAACTCTTTCCCTGTGTCATCTTGTGCGACGGCCTTGACCTGGTAGTCACCGGAGGTCAGCCAGGTTGGGATGCCGGTGTCCTCGACTGTCACAGGAGATGCAGGCAAACTGTAGTTGCCCTAGGAAATCAGAAGAGAATGTGCATGTTGAAATGTTAAAACATTGAAAAGATGTTTGGTACTACAGAATCGGAAAACGGCGTTGAAGAGAGACATATTGAAGCTTTTCGTCTTGCACTCATCAGAGTATACCGCAAGAATGAACAGAAAGCCGAAATCGAACAATATTACTGGAAACTAAAGGAACAAAGCACAAGAAATATTTAACGTCAAAAACGGAAGTGTGCCATCATGTTCAATCTGTACTGGTAGAAAAGTCAGCGGACGGCTTCACTACTTCCGTCTATCGGAAACCTACATTCACAGGTCAGTACACGTGCTGGGACTCATTCAGTCCCACCTGGTACAAAATTGGTCTTATCAATATCCTAATTGATAGAGCACAGAGAATCTGCTTTCCGTGAAACTCAAAGCAGAGATCGATCGCGTCAAGGATATTCTGCGTGAAAATGGCTATCCTGACCATGTTATTGAATGCCACGTTACGCGGAAATTGAACAAACCAACAAAGACGCCGGTCTTTGGACCAAACAAATGTCCTGTCTATCTCAAATTGCCGTGGCAAGGGATACATCCCAAAAGTTTGAGAATCACCGACCCTATTCTGTGCCTACAGAAAGAGTTTGTGAGGACGCTCGTATTGTATCAGCTACCGTTATTACAAAACCGGCTGGCAATAAGCCTAATTTCCCATTATTTTCAGGCAGCCAAATAAAATCCGTTTAATATTTCGCACGCTTTGTTCCTTTAGTTTCGGGTAATATTGTTCGATTTTGGCTTTCTGTTCATTCTTGCGGTATACTCTGATGAAGTGCAAAATGAAAAGCTTCAGTATGTCTCTCTTCAACGCTGTTGTTCAAACATTATGAAAGCAAGATCTGACACCTGTAAAAGGTGTCGTCTACAGTCATGGGAGATGCAGGCAAAACAGTAGTTGCCCTACCAAATCAGAAGAGAATGGTCATTTTAGAAATGTTAAACATCAGGAAAACAAGAAACATACTTATCGGTACATGACTCGCTGCCTTGTTACACACAGATCCCAAGAAAAAGTGATTGTGTGACTGCCTTGTCTTTGAAGATACAATCATTTTACTCATATTCCATAATACCTACATGCCCGTATGCACAGGACAGATGTAGCAAAAATGTACAACATGTGATTATGATTTTGGCAGTGGGTATTGCATAGCACCATATGCAAATCAATTTTCCATCATGTAATAGGTATAAGTATGGCTGCTACTCTATACTATTCTATACTATTCTATACTATTTCTATTTTCCATTTACATCAAAGCACCAGCACACATGTCGGTATCGGTTCTCTATTCTTTTACTTGCACACTGTAGTGACTGTACACACTGACTCAATTTATTTCAACCAAATATGATGAAAATAAGCTACAAACTGCATCTAAATCATAGCCATGTAAAATGATATTTATTACTATTAGAGATATCACATGGTAAAAAAAAATGACACATTAAAAGTATTCAGTCCTTTAGCCTATCAGCTTTCTTTTCTTTTCATGTCCTATATTCCAGGGCTTTTCCCTAAGCAGGAAAATGACATTCTACTGTTTAGAATCTGCTTAAAAGATAAGCTTTTAGTTTTCATAGCCATGTAAAATGATATTTATTACTATGTGAGATATCACATGGTAAAAAAAATGACACATTAATAGTAGTCAGTCCTTTAGCCTATCAGCTTTCGTTTCTTTTCATGTCCTATATTCCAGTGCTTTTTTTCCTAAGCAGGGAAATGATATCCTACTGTTTAGAATCTGCTTGAAAGATAAGCTTTTAGTTTTCACTCCATGAGGGCTTTGTTAGGGAGAACTCAAGCAATGACATGACTTGAATAAAGTATACAAAAAGACATAGACAATAAGAAGATAAGGAGATTCAATGGGATAAATGTAGAAGGTTGAAAAAGTAAGAGTGAAATCTGGAAAAAAGGAAAATGATCATCTTACAATAAAGAGTTATAAAGATAACATATAGAAAAGGAAAAAAAAAAGAGATAAGATCAAGGAAAAAGATTTGTCAATGAATTTGTAAAGATTTTGTGAAAAAAAATAAGAGAGAAAGAGATATTCATAACATAAATCTCCATTTCCTAAAACATTGCCGGGAAAAATGATAGCAACTTTTAAAAAAATCATAACTTTCTTATTTCTTGTCCGATTCTGTTCAAATTTTCACTAATTTGCTTCTCTGATTTTTCTGCTTTCACAGAAAATCAAATTATTACATAGATTAGATAGCCCTTTAATGAGAGAGACAAATAGATAGAGTTACAAGTTGAGAAACAGCACAGGAAAATAAGCAAAAATAGACAGAAAGAGAGAGAGAGAGAAAGAGATGAAGGGAAAAGAGATGAATACAGTAAGACAGAAAGAGAGAAAGATATATATATATATATATATATATATATGTACTACTTACTGCTTTGAAAGGACAATGACAGGGTATGTTGTATGTAGCTAGAGGATCAGGACATGGTTGACCGGGTGGGTAAGTTTCGTTCAGCATCTCACAAACATCGTCATAGGTACACGAACCAATATCATCAATGCATGGGATGGTTATCCACACAACGACCTGATGGGTTCCAAAAGATTAGATTTGATGTGAGTTGATTCTATTTGATAATCACACATCATAATTGTACATTTCAAAATCAACAGACGTAATTACTCTACATGGTTTAATCATTTAAATAAACTTGAATGAATTGCCATAAGCTTTTGTCAGTTTATTCAAGCTTGATATAAATGTCCAATACATTTATATATTGTATAACAGTTAAAGTGATAAAATGAGAGAAAGAAGGCAGAGTAAGAAGCATGAGAGTACAGAAGAGAGACATAGACTGAAATATAGAGAGAAGAGTGGGAGAAGAAAGGGGTACTCTATCTCATTTGGGGTGGGGGTTGTTTGTACTCTATCTCATTAGTAATTGATACTGATGAACAAATTCAAGCATCTTGACAAGATACAAAATGTCTGAAGTTATCAAAATATGTGAATATTTTGTTTGTCTCTACATCTGTGATTTTGTAAAAACTACGGTACTTTCTAATTTCAGCATCCCTAATCCAATATAATTATCATGATAAGTAGTATGTTATCTATCAAATGTAATACATGGATTATTTCTATAAATAAAAGGTAAGAAAATCATCAGATCCTTTATTCCTCAGAAATTACAAACAAATCAACAAAATACAAACTCCATGGGGGAAATCTGGTGACCCCCCTCCCCCTCCTCCCTTGCAAATAGCCTGCACTACCTTCTTCTTAATAGTGAGGGCGAGCTTGACGGGGGCAACCACGTCGTCCTTGAGAGTGGCATTGGCTTCAATCGTGACGACGCCCGGGATAACTAGAGGATCTGGCGAGAGGACTACGTCAGCCGAGACCGGATCTGAAGGACCGCATGACTTCCAGCTGAACGATGTCAACCTGGGTGAACCAGACTGGGGGTGCTGCTCAAAGGACAAGTTAGATAAAATAAAAGAAAGATTTATCATTATACTGCCAAGATCCATTTTGCAACTTCAGTCATCTGTCTCTCTGTTTATATTTCTTCATTTTTGTTTTTTAATATGTTTTATTTTTTTAAATTCATTAATTAATTATTTATTTATACATTTGTTTTGCTTTCTTTCAGAGCAACTTGGCATCAAGGTTGGATTTCTCAACACCACATTGACAACTGATCTCATATGGAAGTTATATCAAGATTAATGCATTTGTCAGGGCAAAAAATTTTTCAACTGAATGATGTCACAGGAGCGATGCGCTGTTGCAACTTGCAAGTACAAAGACAAAAAAAAAAAAAAAATAGATATTATGGATTTGTATAGCACCAAATTCAAAATAATGGCTCTTTGCACTTTACAAATATCATAATCCTGGTCATCAGATTAATTCATGCACCAAATTTGTGCACAAATAAAACCAGTAAAGAAAAAAATTTCCAGAACAATAGAAGGTACATGTAGTCAAGTTTTTTTAACTTAACAAAAATAGTAAGTATTTTTAAATTTTTTATTCTACAATCCCTGCAAGTTAAAACATTATCTTGAGGTCTAATAATTATTTTTTTTAAAGGAAATGTCTAGAAATTGTTCTAGAGGGATGATAATCATGATATAATAGTATAAAATGGGAATATTCTTATTCTTTGGGGTATTGAAACCAATACAATGTACATACTATTAGGAAAACTTGCTGATAAGAACACACAGTTCAAAGCACTATTTGGGTAGTAGTAGCAAACTAGCAATCAGCAAAATGTAAACAAAATTATGAGATCTTGTATAACACCACAAATGGCAAATTGCCATTTGGGGTTGTTGGAACCATGTAATCAGCAAAATGTAAACAACATTATAAAAACTAATTGATAACATCATAACAATACACTGTGCAAAGTACAAAGCATCACATAAGAAATTTAGAATCAGCAAATTACAAAGATTTGCTCACAAGATATATTGGACAATGCATAATGATAGGCTCCTCATTCAAAATACCTTTCTTCACTATGAAATATAATACCAATAGTCTAATACTCTTTTCTATCAAAATTGTTCAACAAAGAGTTTGCAAATTTCTAAACTTTTTCTGAAAACAGGTTTGATTCTGTGAAATTTTTGTTGTTATCGTATAATCATTCCAAGAATTCCCAGTAAACCAAAATCAATCCTGGATAATATTCAAGGCATATGGAGAGTACACTTCCCTCTTGAGGGTAATTGGACTCATATATGTGTGTAAGCTCAAAAGGAAGTAAATAATATATTCTTTTTGGAAACAATATACTTAAGGACAGGAAACATGCTTGCAGACTGAAACTTGAAAGTTTGAAAGGTCAGTACCCTGGCGGTGTAAATTTCACATTCATACATGTAGGTGTATCCATACCTGCCAACCTTCCAAAGCTAAAATTAGGAATTTCTCAAGGTAAATTAAGGAATATTGTCTACCCTTTATGCCTTTTAAAAATAGAGGAATTGACGGTTCAGAACACAATTACTTTGGAGGCTGAAAAATTGGAATTATTCCTCCATAATAGGAATGGCTGGCAGCTATGTGCAACATGTGATCGTTAGAGGAGACTGCGGAGTTGAAAATGACTTCCTACATGTATTTTGCATACTTTCAAGAACATTTCCCCCCAAATATGACCCTTTTGTATAAAAACAGGTACAAAATGGGCTTAAAATACAACCCTATTTGGGGCTTATAGAGTACACACTCACAAAAAGTATCCTATTAAAAACAGGTCCAGGTACCCATCACGTTTGCAAACATTGTTAAACCATAACCCCCCTTTTTTTCTTGAAATTTCTTGCTCTTTTAAAAAAATAATTAGTGTGATTCTTACTTGGGTTATGTGCCATGAAGAAAAAACTTCAGATTTTAAATTTTTAATGTATCTGAATTTTTTTCTCTCAATTTTTTTTCTCCAAAGTTGGTGATGCGCCTTATCTATTGGTGCATCTTAGGCATGGCATTTTATGGTATGTCAACCAAAAGAACTATAATCTACTTTTAAAACTAATGTTTCACTCAAATTCATGTTCTTCTCAAGGAAATATCCTGCAAAGTTACATGTATACATCCTAGCACTGACAAGAATCTCTACATTTTTAAGATCAGCTTGAACATAATCCATACACTATAAAAAAAAAATTAATCACAATGTCTAAGGTCATATTTTGAAGTCTCCTTAAAAATGGAGAAAAAAATAAGAATAAAAAAAACAACATATGTTGTATATTAATGATATTGTTCAACTGCAACTAAAATTTGTACCTTTCTGTATAAGAAACCTCTTATCTTAACTATGCGGCTTCTTAAACTTGGTAAGGCATGGAAAATATATAATCACATGATACGACAAGCTACGATTGATCAACGGGCATTGTCCTACATGTATATCATTGTGAGATTATTAAAGTTATGCTATTCTATAGAATTTACTTGTCATCACAAACAGATGTTTCCAGACACAATTTACTGAATATTATGAAGTCAATAAGGGCCTAACTGATTCTTTATATTCAATAAACAGTTTCTTTTCAAATACATAGGCCTACGATTTAAGCATTTATTTTCCTTAGTGATTTCCAGTTTTGTCTTCTTTGTTGACCTTATTCCCTCTCTTATTTGGACAGGGTACATATACATATATAATATGGAGAAGGGGGTGCTAAACCAACAGTTTGGACACACATGCAGTTGAAAATTCACCTCTTCCATGACTGACAAATTGCACTGTTGCTGTAGACTATCTGCACATACAAACACAACAAATGTATGGCACCAACCTGCGAACAAATTTATCATTCATTTGTTTTATATTTTCATTTTAATTTTGAGCACTCTGTAAATGAGCATTTTTTACAGAAATGTCTGTTTGTTAAAGATCTAGAGAATTTTAATGAAAATGACATCCTACTAAACATTAACTAGAAATCTAGAATCTACAGAGAATTCCCCAATACATTCAGAAATTCAGCTCGAAGTTCTTCTTCCTTTTCAAGCTGCTTTTCAAAATTCAAGATGGCTGGATCGTTACAATGATATAATTCCATAACTTAACAACCACAGTACAATTTGACCGAACAAGTTATAGATTTAGATTAAAACCTGATAGATAGATGCAGAGTTAAAGTACAGTCAAACCTGCTTTAGCGACCACCTGTCTATAATTAATTAAAGACCACATTTTCCGTTTCCCTTGAACATGTTGAAAAGTGTTTCTCATTGAAACGTGTATTGAAGGAACCTGTACTTAAAGACCACCTGCTCATAAAGACCGCTTTTCTTGTCTCCCTTGAGTGGTCTTTATAGACAGGTTTAACTGTATATAGGGCATCGAATGCTCAATACCAAAAAATAACCACACACCCACACATCATGCACATGATGATCCAAGCCTGCTATGGCCTATGCCCGTCCGCCCAGCCCCTGCCGAGCCCGTGCCGCCAGGCCAGGCGCAGCACAAGCCAGTAGGCAGTACGGCATGGCACTGTCGACGCTAGCTAGCTCGCTAGCCTATTCTCGGCAATAATACATACCTTTACGTCCTTGGGTAAAACATGTCGTTCAGGTTTTTGTGGCCTGTTAAGAAGTTTCATAAGAACGAGAAGGTTTTCATCTTCTTGGCTTAATGCTAAAATACCAGGCACAAACACTGTTGCAAAAAATGCCACGATTAATTTTGTAGATTGATGCATGTTTGCAGCCGACAGCGTTTATTTATCGTGTATATGAATACCGTACATGTACTAGCTATATATACTACATATGCGCGCGGCGTTGCGTTGAGCTATAGCGCTCGCTAGCCGGCCATCTGTAGCCGTGGCCCAAATTCTGTCCATATCGCATCGTGACGCGATATCGACGTATACCTGTCTTCATGATACCCGCCCACTCATCATGATGATGAAACCACCAGCTAGTTGTATATATATTTTAGCTAAATCGCCGGGAACGCCGAATTTATCAGTTCAAAAACGTTATAACTGTCGACCACGTGGCATTGAAATCCTCAGCATTTTGCCGCCAAAACTCGTTTTTTACCCACAATGCAACATGAAATGTCGCAGTATGGCGACGGGAAGTGAACCGAAAGAACTTGTATAACTTTGACGTGGATCACTTTAAACTGAGGCGAGCGTACATTTGTGTCATTGATTTGTTACAATCTTACGTCTTAGGGTATGCTCCTTCGTTTATTTTCACATCTGTTTATGTTTTCGAGTCTATCTGACCATATAATCAGTTTAAATGAACGACCCTTCCTTTCTAACAGCAATGTCCAATACTGTAGTGTACGGTACGTGCGTTAGAGCACGTGGCCCATGGCTGTCGTCTGGCTCAGTACATGGTCTATGGACTGCGCTGCGTATAATGTGTACCGCACAGTACAGAACTACTCCTAAAGGCGTCTTTACGAGTTCTGTGGTGTACCATATACCGTGCACTAGCATCCTACTAGATACTGGCAGCTCAGTGGCATAGACGAAACTTCTATTGGTTCTCGGACGTGGAGAAAAATTGTTTTAAGCCACACGTAGAGCTTATAGTTATACCTACATTACAGACCTCGGCAAATTTACTGTCTACAGTAACATGTATCTAACTTAGTCTCTTGCTTGGAATGCAAACTGGTTTGTATGACTCCTGTCCATAATTGTGTAAAGTTAAAATTTAGATTTATCTTAGTACTAGACCGACCCTAGGCTAGATCTAGACTAAGTGTCTAGTGACTTCAATGAATAATGAATTCAAATCATGAAATAGTAGCTTTCTGAAGCTAGTGCATGCAAATGAAGACCACATTATTATGTTTTATACCTGGATATTTATATAGGCCTGTACATTAAAAAAAAGATATATATTTCATGCACTTCATTTACAACTTGACTTAGTCTTAGACATAGACTCGAATACACTAAAAATGATCCTGGGATTTGCAAATGCAGGGTGTTTAAACAGGCACATTTCTAAAAGTTTGGGATCAAATTTGGCTGATTAGGTTCATGATTTATCATACGGAAAATGAAAGTGAAAATTTGGAAAATGGTTGGGATTAAATACAAAAATTATTGCATTCAAAAATTTTCCAAGAGCTATGAGTAGTGGAATTAAAATGGAATTTGGATGTAGACCCTACATGTACATTTTGATCTAGCCCTACAAAAGTACAAAAGTAATTGAAGAACATACACTCAAAACAAGTCAAAAGGCTCGATCAGACTTTGTGTAGACTGTATAGATTGAGCTAGTTTATGATTTAATTCCTGTTTAAAGTCGATCATATTACATTAAATTTGTGGAGATCTAGATTTTGTATAGTCTACAGCCTACAGGTGTAACTTGTTAGATCTAACTGCAATTTTTTCACATGAAGTGCAGACAAAAACAAACTGCCTTTAAATAACAGATTGGAACATTCCAATTAGTCAATCACTGATGGGAAATTGCCATTAAACCAACAACAACAACAACAATCCAATCACACAACATGGCAGGGTAGGTGAACATTGTCATTAGCAACAAACATGCACTTTGATTTCTGTAGTGTAGGTCTATATTATTAACAGTAATCATACCCTTACCTCTAGCTCTACATGTAGCTCTACACATGCACAGTTCTAGCCATTTATTGGCTCGCACGTAGTTCAAGCGCATCTAAAAAAAAAAAAAAATCCACGCGCACTGCTGTGCATCACACAGATCTCAAAAATCTTTGGATAGCATCATAGCACTGTAAACTGTTGCACGCTTTATAATGAAAAAATGTATGATAGTCTCAAAAAATGAGCCACACATGACCAGTCATTTGATTAGGATCTAGGAGTGTGTTGTATAATTAATATTTCTCATGAAATGCTGTTTAAAGATAAGGTTGAATTCTGGGAAAGGTGAAAATCATTTGTGAGCTTTCTCATTCCTTTTATGTCAGGTTGAAGAACATCATAGTAAAACTGTCCCCTGAATACAATTGCTCTTCAAATGCCCTCGTATTTAAAATATGAGGAGAAATTACATTGTAGGACTTGTAGCTGTAGAGTTTGGGCCGAACATTCATTCTACGTGGGTGTGCAGGCCCATACCCATTTCTGTGTGCAGTGCAGTGCATGTGCTTTTCAGTGAGATTTGGTCAATTTCTTGTCATTTTGAATACCTCAAAGTATAGTATAGTATACACCAATTATGTATCCGTTATCAACCTTTTCCACTTGCTTTGAGACAGTTTCTTTCATAATAATTAATATAATCATTTGACCTGTTGCATTTCACTACAGACCAGAACTCAACTTTATCTTTAAGGGCAAGTTTTGTCCAACTACATCTGTTTAGATCTACTTTAACTATATTGCATTGTACATGTAGTGTATAGTTGATGCCTTGCATGTACATGTACATGTAGTGTGGATCAGACCTAATTATATCAAGGAAAATAATAATTTTGATGCCATTTTCAATAATTTTATGACACTTAGTAATTTAAGAGACACCAAATACTTTGGACTTTCCCATAATTTTCATGTCAAGAGGTAAATTTAAAATTACTTTAGACTAACTTTTCATGCCACATGTTTGTGTAGTCCCATGTACCCTTATTTGTGTGAAATGCTCGTCATTGTGATTTTAGCAAGATTTAGCCAAATAAAATTTTGATGATTCCCATATCTAATGATCACCCCCTAAAACACCAACTAATAAAAATAAGCTTGAAGAAGTACAGACAAGGAATGTTTAAATGAAAGCGATATAAAGAGTGAAAGAATTGAGGGGCGTGAATTTTGATAGACTTTATTTTTTTGAATAAGTATTACTAATTTTAATAGAGTTCATTAATAATTTGCTGGCCTGACGTACTTGTACATACATTCAACAGTTGATCTCCGCTTCCGACACGCGTGTAGAACCCACCCGCTACATGTATATTGTTACATGTACAGTGCAATTTTGCATCCAAATTATTTCAACGGCCCCTGCAATCAAAATAGGCTTGAAATTGAAAAAAAATACATGTAAAAGAGTTTGTCACGGAGATTCCGAATATGACAATGATTTTTCTTAGAAATTATCAATAATTCTGGAATCTGGCTTTAAAAATGATGACTCAGCCGGCTCAGAAAAAAAGTCCGGTTTGGAGCTCTATTACGCAATAGGATTTGACATCACTGCTGGAGAAAACATTGCATGTACGCTGCTCAGCGCAACGAAAATATACAGATGTACATGTAACACTTGTGTCTGGAGAATTCTTTCCTCGGTTATGGAAGAATTTCATTGTGAAAGAAAAGGAGAAATGACTGGAGAAGACGATGAGAGCGACGAAGAGGTTGCAAGTGATTTCAGTGATCAGTCAATGAGCCGCCTTTTATGGCAAAACCCAGACTGTGAAGGCAGCCCTTCCTCAAAAGCATTCTTGGGGAAATGGTCGCTGCAGATGACCACCGATCGAGATTCAACGGGACCAGGGCCACTCCACTCGGCATGAGTGATCTTCACCCTAGCTGTCCAAACCCTTCTTAAATTTTGAATCTCTCAGGAAGTAATGTAGGCTTCCCATCATTAGTTTTGCTGCAACCAGCGACAACACCGCGTGACAGCATTTTCACGGAGAAATAAAGATTATATTGTGAAAAACGGAAATGTCACAGCAGATCCCAGTCATAGAATTAGAAGAACAAAACTAAGCATATAAGCACGAATGCAAAAAAAAAAAATAATGACAAAAATAAATACCGTGGACTCTTTGCCCACTCGTTTGATATTTTGTGTTCTAAAGAAAACTGATGCCAAGCTGACAAGAATGTGTACACAAAATAATGAAAGGACTGTGGTATGAGTAAGCAAAAATCGTCTTCAGTGAAACTGAGGGTGATTTAGGCATAAAAATGACTTTAAAAAGGCAAACTATGATATTAACTGGAAAAAAAGAGACATTTATCCAAAAATTAATATGCACTTAATAATCACAGAACGTTTCTGGCCATTTTGTCATTCCTAATTGAGAATTACAATGAGATTGTAAGATCCTTAGTTGTAGGACAAATACATGGAAATTCTTGCAATGACGTCAAATGTGTCGTCAAGCCAAGTCACTGTTTTTACCTTTTTTCGAGGTGTGGAGCTTAGCAAGCATAAGATCTGTGAAAAATGGATGGTTATTTTCATTTTTTGCTCAATATAGAGATTTTCTGAAAAATCTTAGGCTGGAATATTACATGTAAGTAGAGGTGTATTCATGTTTTGAAAGGCTAGGTTAGTTGGGTTGCAGGGGCCCTTTAACCCTTTCAAGACAAATGACCACATTTTGTGGTTTGGCTCAATAACTTTTGATTCAGAGCTCTAAAAAATATACCAGATGCATGAGTAGAAAGAGCAAAAATTTCTGCACACATTCATGTATTTTTGTTGCATGACCATATTGCGTTTGATGCCAGGAATTATTTAAAGGAGAATAAGCTTCAAAATCCTTAAATTGGCAACACATTGAGAGGTTCAATATCACTGTTTTTTATCCAAATTGGCATTTTTTTCAACTTTCGACTAAGTTTCTAATGATGTATATTGTTTTCAAAGACATTACATTTTGTTAGAACCATGTAGCACTAAAAGAAAAATATTAGCATTGCCAATTTGAAGAGCAAAATGTGATCAATTTACCCCTTAAATAATTCCTGTCCTGAAAGGGTTAAAAATGGTGCAAAAACATCACATCTACATGTACACTCTATTTTTTATGTACATTGTACATATAAGCTTTTTTTTTTTTTTTTTACAAACAGTGGGTTTTTTTTTACTTCAGAATGTGTATTCTGGTGTAGTCTGTAAATAGAGTATTACGTGATCTATTAAAATTTATGATCGATTGTAGGTTTTTTGTGGCATTTCATTTGAAATACTTAGAACTTAAAAATACATTTCTAATATCAAATTGATTTTTGAAGATTGTGAATATGGTTAGATACTGTTGAAAATTTTATGGCAGTTATTTTAATGTCAGGAAATAGATACAGGGCTGTCAACCCTCCCACATTTGGCGGGAGTCTCATGCCACCACGCTCATTCTCCTGCCGTCCCACCAGCGTCATGGCGGGAGACTCCTGCCACCACGCCTTTTCTCCCGCTCTCCGTCCAAGCATGTAAATCTCCCGCTTTATGAAAAATCCTCCTGCCAAACGTTTAAAATGAAAGTTTCCCGCAGTTTTGGAGTAAAAAGACAGCGGACATTAATGAGGTCCGTGACCGACTGCATTAATATGCAAATTTCATTACTGCTTGGCAATAACATAATTTTTTTTTTTGAAAATCAAAGGCAGTTGATCTAATCTTACGTCTCTGATGTTTGAAATGTTCTACCATTACAAAAAAGAATTTGTAGCTATGGTTTGAAGTAAGTAAAATGTGTCAGAATGTCCTTCCGTTACCGTGGATTTGCCCGGAGGAGACATCTCAAATTTTAATTTACTTTTTCACCTTGTGAAATGCAATTTTTTCAGCACATTTCCAAAGCCAGGCTTATTTATCGAAGACAAAGAAATGAATTGCGGATATAATATGCCCCTTAGGAAAATGAGACATTTTTCAGATTTCTGCAAGTAAGGTGTACTAAATTTTTCCATATTCCATATTCCATGATGAAAGGATGTATGGTCCATGCAGATATGTTGCATTTAATATTCTATGTGGCAGGGTTTTTTATTTATAATTTATTTTTTAAAGGAGAATGAAACTCTGGGGAAATATTCATTTTAATGATAAGAGAGGATAGAGAGAAGCAATTTTTAAAAAGTTTTTTTTTAAAAGGTTACGAAATGAAAAAGTTATGAAAGTTTGAAAAGTCTCAATTTACTTTCTATGGTGATCTTCAAATTGGCAATGTTGCTTCAAAATGGCAGGTTTAGTAGTACAACTCTCAATATGTTTTGTACACAAAATTTCATATTTTCTCCATTATCTCTATTCTCTAAAGATGCTGCTTGTCTTTATGTGAACTCAACATATGTTGTGTCAAATACATTTTCCCATGATATATCTTGAGCTAAGAAGGAGACGAGCTGCACCTTGAGAGATAATGGGGAAAATATGAAATTTTGTGTACAAAACATATGGAGAGTTGTACTACTAAACCTGTCACTTTGAAGCAACATTGCCAATTTGAGGATCGCCATAGAAAGTAAATTGAGAATTTTCAAACTTTCATAACTTTCTCATTTCGTAACCGATTTTGATGAAACTTTTTTAAATTGCTTCTCTCTTTCCTCTCTTTTCATTAAAATGGATTTTCTCCCAGGTTTTCATTCTCCTTTAAGATGATGAATTATTTATTATTTTAAAAATTCAAATAACTAGCTTCAAAATGACACCTTTTGTACTGCATTTTCTCTAATTGGAAACCATGCTTTAATATTGAAATTGTTAGTGAATTGTTCTTGGGCTTTAAAATTTAGCATTGTGATGGTAATTTATTTTTTATACGTAAATGATTCAAAATAGTCATATAATTGAAACCAAATTTTTTTAATAGATTCGGCTGCAGATGGATAAAACCTTTTGAGTTATACATTTTACATCGTATTAAGGTGAAGCTTTCCAAATAGGTTACATCTACATCTAGGACTCAAGTAGATATACATGTAGCCTATATGTATGTATGTAGCCATTCAGCTCATGCACCATGTAGGCCTCAAATGTACAGTGTCAGATAGCTGCTGCACCACTGCATGAGGACACATGCTGTGGGTCCTTGGAATTAGATGGCCAGATCCCTTGTTTGGATCATTTGGAAACATTTTGTTATTCTAGTTCTGTGGGAATTACCTCCCCCCCCCCCCCCCCCCCCACTCTTGCTGAGTTTGAGTTTGAGATTCCTCCCCCCCCCCATTCTTTGCACGTCAGCAATTCCCCCCCCCCCCCCCCATAAACAAAAACTTGGGCTGCCCCTGGATAAACAAGGTCCGCTCACTAGTCATAAGGACCGCTATTCATAATGACAGCTAATAATGAATAGCGGTCCTTATGAATAATGGTCCTAATGACTTTATGAATAGTGATCCCCTTTCTGTTTTATGAAGAGCGGACCTTCAGGTATAGGAACTTATTATGAATAACGGTCATTATGACTAGCGGTCCTTGTGACTAGTGAGATTACCCAGATAGACATTATGCAAATATTGACTGCTCATGTGGATGATGGTGGAAATTATCACTCCCAAGGTGGTGTTCATACCGGCCATTCTACTGTATAAGCTGTTTTTTTCGCGTACAGATATTTTCGCGATTTTGGACTAGGTAGGGAAATTTGCGAGGGTTTAATTTCGCGATTTTTGTGATGTTTTTGTTACTATAAACAGCCATATATTGAAGTGGAAATTTTCGCGAGGACCGACTCGCGAAAATCGCGAAAATAAAACCACCGCGAAAATAACCACTTATACAGTATCACCCCCGAGGCCGGTATGAACACCTCCGAAGGAGTGATAATTTCCACCACCATCCGATTACAGAGCAGTCCATATTTATATATCTCATCCTTTTCATTGATTCATTGATTTAAATGTTGAATTCTTACGCGCTGCGTGTATATCGATTAATGTTGTCATTGCCTAGCAAGCGCTTTTAAAACATGAGCCAAATTTTGTGTACATATTACGTGTGTGCAAAAGTCGCGGAGGGGTTACGCGTTCTATCACAGGGTTTTGGTGTTCTATCATTTGACCTTAGGTCAAAACCCTCTGACGCAATGATAGATCTATCGAGATGCGCCGTGTCATGTGATAAAGTTTGACCAATCAGTGAATAAGAATTGATGTATGAGGTATATAAACTTTTAATTTATTTCTATTTTTTTCAAAAGGCCTGAATATGTGTACACATGCCTGATTCTGTGCTATAGGATTTAGCTCAGATTAGGATTAAGATTTTGGGCTTTTATCTGCATACATGTGCATTTAGATAGTACAGTACATTTACTTGCGATCAGCTGTATCCATGGTCTTACATGTGTGTGTGTTTGGTGTAGGTACTACTTCCATGTATACTGCAGTGTACACTGTACAAAAGGTCTGTATTCAGGCCTACATGTATGTAGTGTGTAGCCTATTGTACACAGTACATGTATATATGTAGAATCATTTTTGACACTTGACAGCAACTTAAGTGGATGTACAGTGTAGGCTTACTTATTTGAGGACCTAAGGAAAATATAAGTATATCATACTGCATTAGATTTTATTATAGTGAGAATAAACTTTGAAATTGAAAGTCAATTTTGCATTTACAGTGTACATGTAAGTAATAAATACAGGCAAAGTTTATAGTCAACTAGCTTCATGCAAGCCCTTTGCTCACTAATATGCAGGAAAGACATGATTTGCGCAAACTTGGGTGCAAAATTGTACCATGCATGCCTAACACTTTGTGGGCGTTCTTGTGGGTAACTAACGTACATTTGCAGCACGGTATGCAGCAATATATTTGTGTGGCTGTGGCTACTTAGTGAATAGTCACAATTGTCCGATAACAAAGATTTTTCATGAGCTGCCCTACTATTATCAGACAGGAGCATATTCACTTGTACTCCCTCGTACTCACCATATACATGTAGTAGAGTGTACCTTTATTGGAAAATCTTGTAATTGTTATCTTTATCGGACAAATGTGACCAGCCCTTTAAAGAGGATGCTTGACAATTGCAAGATTCAAACTCGCAGTGATGCCCTACATCAAAATTGTTTGTTTTGGGGGTCTTTTTATCAAACTATACCTTAACTAAATATTTGGAATGAGATACATGTACACTACAAATTTCTATTGTAACAAAAGCGTTAAGTTTAAAGGAACAAGAAGATGGATATTATGTATCAAATGTTTGAATTGAATATCTTATGAAAGGAAACTAATACATGTATGTAACAACGCGAAATAGGTATCCTTGATTTCATCTACTGATTATACCGTCTATTTGTTCAAGAGTGAAAGACTGAATGATGTGTCACTGTGTTCAACTGTATTACTGATGAGACAGTATTATAACATGTAGCATATATGTAGGCCTCTTAGCTACTCTGGAAAGGCATATATACCCAGGCAATACAGTTGTTGTCATTATTCTGAATTTAGTTGCTCGATGCAAAAATTTGCTCAGTTTGCCTTTACACTTGTTTGTGTCATGCCTTGAATTAAAGAGGAGGTTGACTTCTGGTAAAGGTGAAAAATAATTTGTGAGCATTCTCATTCTTTTTATATCTGTGCAGAAGGGTATCATAATAGAAATGTTCCCTGAAAAGGACTGCTCTTCAAATGCACTGATATTCAAAATAGGACAAGAAATAGATTAAAACTTTGGACCAAACTTCCATGCCATATATGTTTTAGTTCCTTATACCCATTTCTGTTATTCTGCTATTCTTTATATCTTTATGGGAGAAATGATTGCTCAAATTACACAGAAAATTGGGGTAGAATGTAAATATGTTTTGCACATCTTCAAAAATTCTGACTATACCTTTAACTATTTGTTTTAATACAGAAACAAATAGCTAAAGGTAGAGTTTTTGTTTTCTTTTTCTTCACTGTGACTCTCCTTTACCTTTAATACATGTACATTTTATGACTCGTTCATATTCAAAATTACACATACCCTGAATTCTTAACAAAATATATTGCATTATAGGGTCAATGTACATGTACATTGTTTGTATGCTGTATGATCATTATTACCATCTACATGTAGGCTCATCGTAAAGCTACATTATACATTATACATGACGAGAGACAATCTCTCATGTAATTATTCCTGAAGATTAATGAAGTCTAGGCTTATGGGGCATAGTTCAGCTTAGAGCAGTCAATATTTGTTTTGAATTTGAAATATATTTATGTATCTTGGATGAGATGCCTGTGCATATGAAAGGCATTGCTCACGAATTAAAGAAACATACATGTAGTATGTACTGGTAGGTACATGTAAGGAATATTGTTCATTTTAAAAACAATGGCCCGTATTCTCGAAAGTGGCCTAAGTTAAGCCAGGCTTAACTTAGGCCACTGATTTATGGAAGGCCATTCGTCAACCCCTAAGTCCCATACATGTAGGTTACTATATTTATGTAACAAATTAAAGAAACAAAATTATTTTCTGGCATGAAATAAGCATAAGAAATCAATTCTGTCATGAGGTTTTTGTATTTGCATTTAGTTCTAGAACTGGATTGAGTCTATGGTGATTTTGTAGGATTGAAATGGTTGACATTTGGCTCTCCATAATTCATTGGCCTAAATCTACACCCTTAGGCGGGGGCTTAAAGTTAGGCACCCTTCGAGAATAAGGGCCAAAATTTTTATTTTTGTTACTGTCTGACTTGCACACCTACTGCATGTCACTAAGTTGTATGGCAGATGCTCCAGCGACAATCGCTACACCGTCATTATCCTACAATAACCAATTCTTAATTTAAACCCTGGACTAAACACGTTACCTAACCTTTAAAGGGAAGTTTGAGTTCTGGGAAAGGTAAACAATAATTTGTGAGCTTTCTCATTAATATCCCCATGTCGACGAAGTCGGAATGGGGATATAGTAACGCTGCCGTCCGTCCGTCCTTCCTTCCTTCCGTCCTTCTGTCTTCCTGCTGTCCGTAACAAATCTTGTGAACACTGGTTTCCGTTTGATAACTTTAATTTATTGAAGGATTTTAATGAAATTTGATATGAAGGTACATGGTATGAAGATATAGCCTAAGTTTGATCTTCATTTATGTTATAGCTCATTAAATATGCAAAAATAGCTAATTATGTGTGCATAAATGTTTCTTTCCAATAACTTTAGTAATGTTTGACGGATTTTAATGAAATTTGGTATAAAGGTACATGTACATGGTATCAAAATAGAGCCTAAGTTTGATTTTGGAGTATGTTGGCCAAAGATCATACATGTAGCTCATTATATCGTTGCTGATTTTACGAACCGGCACAGGAAGCCTCACAGCTTGAAAACATGTTTCTGAGATAATCGTGTTTAAAGACTTCCTCCGTTTAAAATGCTAATTTGAATACCTTACTTTCATTTAATCATCGTAGAATTTAACAGGTGATGAGAGTGGAATATTTTCTTTCATATGAATTGGATATCAAGAAAAGAAACAGTATTTTTTGTTTAATCCCTGCTAGAATTCGTATGCCGGTTCATAAAATCAGTTACGAAATATGTGAAAATAGCTAATTACTGTATATATGTATCCGAAAATGTGGTTTCCGTTCGATAACTTTAGTAATGTTAGACAGATTTTTATGAACTTTGGTAAGAAGGTACATGGTGTGAAGATATAGCCTAAGTTCGATCTTCGAGTATGTAGGTCAAAGGTCAAAGTCAGTGGTGTGAAGATATAGCCTAAGTTCGATCTTTGATTATGTAGGTCAAAGGTCAAAATTCACAGATCATTATGTGGTTTCCATTCAATATTATTGAGTATGTAAGTCAAAGGTCAAAGGTCAATATGCAAAAATTGCTAATTATGTACATGAGTTTATTTTCAGATCTCGTGGGTCATTCCATAAAGTAGTAAACTTTCTGTACATCCAGTCCCAAGGTATTAGGAACTTCCTTGCCTAGTAATATTAGTATAGTCGAATGGAGGTAACTTGTTTTGACGTATATGTAGGCCATTTGTACCCGGCGAGGGGATGCTACGCTCTGCGTTGCCCTTGTTTTTATTACACTGTATGTTAGTTTGGAAGATTATCATAGTAGATGTGTCTCCTGAAAAGGATTGCTCTTCAAATGCCCTCACATTCAAAATATGACAAGACACAGCTAAAATATTTTGGCCGAACATTTGTGTGTAGTTCCATGTACACATTTCTGTGTGCATTGCATTGTGTGGATTGAGTCAATTTCTTGTCATTTTGGTGATTCCAAAACCTTACAGCCTACACCAATTCTTATGTGCTATATTATCAACCTTTCCCCAATTGCTTTGAGACAGTTTCTTTCACAATTCAGTCTCATGACCAGAACTCAGCTTTATCTTTAACCTTAACCAAAAACCTAAACTAAATTCCAGTTGCAACCCTAACCCTATATCATTGACGAAGCCCGGAGCATATTTTGGAGCACCGGTAAGATATTTTTATCAAAATCAGATATTTTTTGTAGATCAGAAAGAATATTGATTTCCTTTGAAAGGAAAGGAGAAGAATTCCATGATGATGTAATAACCATTCTTATGCACCATGTTTTTAACATATTTTATTCCAATTTTATTTGTTTGCATTTCTCTTCAGATAACATCAGTGGATGCAAAGTGACACAACACAAGTCAATGGGATAGATAAATAGATTCCTGTCAGGTAAGTACATGTATTATGTTTATCTTCAACATAAATTTTGCACATTTCAAAGACATTGATTTGAGGGGGGAGGGGGGCAGGGGGTGCATTGGTGGCCTGCCTGAAGGTAAAGATATATACATGTATGTAGTTGCATACTTACAATATATTTCTTGGGATGAAATGGTGTTCTTCATACATATGCAGCAGCTACCTTGTTTAAAATTTTAAAAGTGTAGCTGCTAAATTTTCATTTTATGTCTGAATTCCTGTTTGTCAAGGCTTTATGAAAATTGGTCTTTATCTCAGTATGTTGGCCCCAGGGTTGACAAGAGATCCAAATGATGTTCGTCTGTCGTCCGTCACAAATGTTAAAGTTTACCTGCAAGACTCTCTTGTGACAAATAACTTGACAACCGTTTAATCCTTACCGTGTTTACACATTGATCCGGCTCTCAGGTTCGACATGAGAGTCATGTTGAACCCGCCTCAAGCTCCCACGGGAGGACAACAGTGATCGCGTTTATACATGTACCTGTATTGAATTTCTTTGTTTCTCCTTCTTTCATCTTCTCTCTTCGAGTTTGGTTATGTCTTTGTTTCCTCTCATAATTCCTAATGAATTTCTGTTTTTCCTTCTTTTGTCTTCTTGCTTTTATTATTGTTTATGTATTTCTTTGTTTCCTCTCACAATTCCTAATGAATTTCTTTGTTTTTATGCCTCCGCCCACCGAAGGTGGTTGTCGGAGGCATTATGTTTTCAGGTTGTCCTTCCGTCTGTATGTCTGTCCGTCCATCCCATTTTTGTTCTCACAATAATTTAAGAACCATTTGGCAGATCAACTTCAAACTTGGCTCATGTATGCATTTGGGAGGGACAATGATTTGATTAGATTGTGGGGTCACAAGGTCAAAGGTCAAAGGTCACAGAGTTCATTGTATATATAAAAATGGCTTTTTCTCACAACTTAAGAACCATTTGGCAAATCAACTTCAAACTTGGTACATGTATACTAGGGTGACAATGATCTGATTAAATTAAGGAATTCAGCCATATGGCAACTCTGCTTGTGATCTTTAACCCCATGAACAACTTGGCATATCAGCTTTAACTTGGTCACATGGAATGACAACTTTCTTTGGAATAGAATCAAGCAAAACTTATACTTCAGTTTGAGTACCAAAGGGTCTTCAATCAATTAAATGTCATTAGTGTTGTGTTTAAAATTGTTAACAGTAATTTCACTCATTTAGAACAAGAAAATGGTCTCTGCAGTCATTTTCAGTTATTCCAGTAATAATAATATTTTAGCTAATTTCTTTAGAGTGGTAAAATATCTTATTCAAATGAACATGAATGTGCGATATATTTCTGATCTGGCAAGGGTGGAGGCATAAATTTTGACTGCGCGCAGTCGAGAATTCATCTAGTAAATTCTTTGTCTTCTCTCTTCTATTTTTGCTTATGTATTTCTTTGTTTCCTCGTATTTCTTCATGAATTTCTTTATTTCTCCTTCTTTCATCTTCTCTCTTCTATTTTTTTAATGTATTTCTTTGTTTCCTCTCATAATTTCTAAGGAATTTCTTTGTTTTTCCTTTTTTGTTTTTCCTTTTTTGTCTTCCTTTTTCTTATGTTTTTTTTTTTTTTTCCCCCTTTCATGAATTGCCCTGTTCTGCATGGCTTTTTGTTTTTACATAGATGTAAAAGAATTGCTGAGTCTGATACGAATCTACTGTTCTGGCGTGTTCGACCCAAGTCTTGGATCGCACTGATCGCGTATATATCATGAAATTGTCGTGTCGAACCCGCGAGCCGGATCATTGTGAAAACGCAGTACCTATTGCGAGTTTGCGACCATACTTGGGTCAGAGATGTACTTAGGGGACCTTCACGTTATGGTGCTTTGAAGATCACATGCTAAGTTCAAAGGTCATTTGAGGTCATATTAAAGTTCCCATGTACCTACAGGATTCTCTTGTGACTAATACACTGTAACTTGGCATCCTATTGTGACAAAACTTGGGTCAGAGATGCACTTAGGGACCTTCACGTCATGGTGCTGTTGAGGATCGCATGCTAAGGTCAATGGTCATTTTAGGTCATATGTTACTGTTTACCCGATTCTAGGACAACTACCCCCTGGACAACTACCCTCCGGACAACTACCCCCCCCCCCCCAGGACAACTACCCCCCAGGGCAATTACCCCTCAGGACAATTACCCCCCATAAAGTGATGATTGCCCCGATACCCCCCCCCCCCCCCCCCCGACAACTACGCCAGAATCCAGGTGGTAGTTGTCCTGGGGAGTAATTGTCCTGGGGGGGGTAGTTGTCCTAGGGGGTGGTTGTCCTAGGGGGTGGTTGTGCAGGGGGTAGTTGTCCTAGGGGGTAGTTGTCCGGGGGGGTAGTTGTCTGGAGGGTAATTGTCTAGGGGATAGTTGTCCGGATACATATTTACCCACAAGTCTCTCTTATGACTAGTAACTTTGTACACATTGTTTCAAATGCAATCAAACTTGGGTCAGAAATGCTCTAAATTTATGGAATTGGCAGAATTTTTATAGTGTTGAGACCTGAAACATTCTGAACACGAAATCGACATGTGAAATACTGTTAAGAAATTAATAATTCAATTTGAAATCTAGGATCAAACATTGATTTCTCTATTTTTTCGTAACTCAATTATATGGAAATCAATATTTAAATATTGAGTAAATAATTATAGCCCTGAGTTATACATACCTGCCAAATGTCCCTAACAGGGACAATCCCGATTTTTTGTAAAAGAAAGCCACTTCTACCACTGTGTCTCTATTTTTGCAAAAATCTGTCTGTAGTAATGTATAGGAAACTCAGAAATGTCCCTATTTTCAGCCTCTGCCTTGTCATTTGTCCCTATTTCTTGGGGTTCAGGGTTGGCAGATCTGGTTATATACAGTATTGAAAATTCTGTGTATATTTACTAAATACAGTGCAAAAAAAAAAAAAGAAAGAAAACGTTACACTTTTGAAAAATCTGTCAAAATTACATTTCAAAATATTTAGAAGATTTTTTCATATCATCTATCAAGCGCCACTAACAAAACAAATTTTCGTTCACGCTTGGGCATGCACTGACTGTTTTTGTCCAAAGTGTGAAAAATAACTTGTGCCATTGAAAGAAGAGGGAAAATTAAATTTCTATCATAATTGTAATAATTTCATTGCTTTATGCATGAGTGATTATTGTCCCCGCCGAACGAAGTTCGCGAGGGGACTATGAAACGGGCTCCGTTCGTGTGTGCGTGTGTGTTCATATGTTAGAAAATGCTACTTCTCCGTCATTTCTTGGCCGATTTTGATTCTGATTGTTTTATCTGATAGGGCTTGGTGAGGGCTTCCAAACTTCTACACAGAATCGTGAAATTCATTAATTATGCAAATTCATGCAAATTTATTCAAAAGTGACGAAAAATGCTACTTCTCCTATATTTCACATCGGATTTTGATTCCGATTGTTTTATCTGATAGGGCTGGGTGGGGGCTTCCAAACTTCTACACAGAATTTTGAAATTCATTAAGTATGCAAATTTATGCAAATTTATTCAAAATTGACGAAAAATGCTACTTCTCCTCTATTTCACATCGGATTTTGATTCCGATTGTTTTATCTGATAGGGCTGGGTGGGGCTTCCAAACTTCTACACAGAATTTTGAAATTCATTAATTATGCAAATTTATGCAAATTTATTCAAAATCGATGAAAAATGCTACTTCTCCTCTATTTCACATCGGATTTTGATTCCGATTGTTTTATCTGATAGGGCTGGGTGGGGGCTTCCAAACTTCTACACAGAATTTTGAAATTCATTAATTATGCAAATTTATGCAAATTTATTCAAAATTGACGAAAAATGCTACTTCTCTATTTCACATCGGATTTTGATTCCGATTGTTTTATCTGATAGGGCTGGGTGGGGGCTTCCAAACTTCTACACAGAATTTTGAAATTCATTAATTATGCAAATTTATGCAAATTTATTCAAAATTGACGAAAAATGCTACTTCTCCTCTATTTCACATCGGATTTTGATTCAGATTGTTTTATCTGACAGGGATGGGTGGGGGCTTCCAAACTTCTACACAGAATTTTGAAATTCATTATTCATGCAAATTTATGCAAATTTATTCAAAATGGCTGAAGGTTCATGATGTTTTCATGTTTTATATTTCAGTTGTATACATGCATTGTTGGTATTCTCTTCTTTTGCATGCAGTAACATTATTATTTTATTCACTAAAGTTTTTCACTGAAGTTTTAAGGTTCAGGCTAGTTAATTTCCACAGATCTGCACTTCCGGCGGGGACATTTATTACGCATTGCGTAATTTACTCATTCACTTGTTAATAATGTGTAATTACCTCAAAATCTTTTTAAGCGCAGTATTCACAATACACAGACACATCAAAACCACATTCTATGATCAATTGAATGATTGATAGATTGATTGATTGAAAATTGATAATCCAGTCATTCATAATTGAATGACTGGATTGGAAGAGCTTTGATGTGTTTGTGAATAATTTGTTGAATTACAATGTGATTGATTGATTGATTGAGTTGCCTGACTGCCTGACTGGTTGATTGACTGAATCGATGGTTTAAGCATTTGATTGATTAATTGTTGATTGACTGGTTGATTGACTGACTGTCTGAATGTTTGAATGACTGACTGATTGATTGATTGACTGACTGACTGACTGACTGACTGACTGATCTATCGGTTGATGTACAGTATCGATGGGTTGATGTTTTGATTGATTGATTGATTTGGTACTTTTCTTCTTGACTGAATGACTGGCATGTGAATTTGATGTGTCTGTGAATTGTGAATACTGTGCTTAAAAGATCTTGAAATAATTACACATTATTAATTCTCACCCATGCATAAAGCAATGAAATCATTAAAATTATGATAGAAAATTGACACAAATTCCAAGACTATCATAACATAATCATAAATTTATGGCAAAGAGCAATTTGTTTGAATGGGAGTACTTATTCGACTGCTGGTTTAATTTTCTTCCCTCTTTCAATTTGGCGCAAGTCATTTTTCACACTCTGGACAGAACAGTCAGTGCTCGCCCAAGCGTGAACAAAAATTTATTTTGTTAGTAGCTATTGATAGATGAGACTATTTGGCATCCGTCGACATGAAAAAATCTTAATATTTTTAAATGTAATTTTGACAGGTTTTTCAAAAGTGTAACTTTTTTTTTATACACACTGTAGATTTGCATTTTTTTCATAAAATGATTTTTATTATTTGTTTGTTTATGCTTTTCATTTCATTCTTACGCAGTCCTCTGTGAAGCATGGTCTCTTGGAGAAAAGCAAACAGCAGACAACATCATGGAATCTATCAAGGTCAAAAGCAATGCGAGGAAGTCCACCTACAGTGGCAAGCCCAGTGTCACAAACCAGGAGCAGATGAGAATGAGGCAAGCCTTGAAACCAGAGCCCAATGCCAACCATGTCCCAGTGAAGGCATCTCCAACAACATGGAAACGCTCTGGGTGGTCTCTAAGTGCCAGGGTACGTCATGGCTCCAGGGAGGGACTTCTCACTCCAATGGTGATCACCAAGGACAAGGAGAGCACACCAGACGGTGCATCTTCAAACGGTGATATACATGTAAGCAGCAGATTGGCAGATACTGAAAATGTTGCCAGGAGTGAGAGGAAAAGTCCAGACCAGAGAAGCCTCTGGTCACTCTTTTCTGCTCCTAAAGTTCAAGAAAATGTTGCTGAAAACACATCTCAAGTTGATCCCATCTCCAGTGGTATTAGCAGAGCCAGTGATGAAATGCTGACTCCTCACCATGTCCAAAAACTTCCATCACGAGATCCAAGGATTAGAAAGAGAGAAGAATCCGAAAAGGAACTGAAGACCAGTCCACCTTCTTTCAATCTCCTCTCAAAAATGAAACCACTTAAAAATGCTTCAAGGAACTTCTTTGCTCATCTGGGGAAAAAGCCTGATGTTTCTGTTAGCCAGGATGTGAGTGCAACTTCAGAAGCACAGAGAGTTACACTGGACACTCAAAAAGAGACAGAGAATGCTGCAACTGAGCCACTTGACAGCAGATTGGGCAATAGGACATCAGATGTGCCAAGCAAAAAACATTTGGGTGACAGCAGAACAGATGGTGCCAAGAAGGTAGATAATCATGAGCAAAATTGCAAAACACCTAGTCTCAGAGAAGAAGTAACTACTCTTTCTAACAAAGCAAGGACTGATCCAGGTACTGGAGATAAAAAGGAAACTTCTGTAATGGTAGAATATTCAAAGATGGGGGAAAGTGATACTGTAAAAACAAATTATAAAGGAGAAAGTGCACCTTCTGATATTGCAGAATCTGTTCCAGTGAAACAAAAACATACTAGAGATTCTCCAGTGGCTGAAGATATGAAGAGTCAAACAAACAGCCTTGCAAAACAAGAGGAAGGACCAAGCAAAGACCTAACTATGCCTACTCTGACGTTACCTCCGGACATTGAGCATGGATGTTATGCGAGCGATGTGTCAAGTGAACTTGATGAAAGTGATATTCTCTTTATTGATGAGCAAGCCCATGCTGATTGTTCATCAGACAGTGATGAAGACTCCAATAAGGTTCAAGATGAAGAGGAAAGTCATGTTCTACGTGTGTGGAGTCTGCAGTCAGCGGGGGAAACAAGCAGTGACTTCCAGAATGTTGATCAAAGCAGTTCGTTCAGTGGAGATGCCAGCTCTTCTCTAGGCCTGGATGATAGTTTACCACTGGCAGGTAATGAGTCACTGAACAGCTGGGATGTGTCTAAAACAGAGAAGGATGTGAGACTTGTAGAGAGACTCCATGAAGATGAGAATTCTGGTGATTTGTCAAAAAGCAATAGTGAGAAAATCAAAGAGACAGATGACGCAGCTCATACATGTAGAAGTACAGAAAGCAGTATGCTCATAAGCAGGAATTCAGAAGAAGGCCCCCCAAAGTTGCAAGCTCAACCAAACACGCATCACCTTCTTCAGGAATTGGATAGCTTGTTAGAGTGCAGTAGTCTTCAGAGTGATACCCATTCAAACATGCAGCTTGAATCAAGTGAGAATTCAAATGTGCTGCCTGAAGCAAGTGGGGATTTAAGCATGCTGCCTAAAGAAAGTAAGGATTCAAACATGCCTCTTGAAGCAAATGAAGAAATGTCTGAAACAGATTCCCTCAATCACAGTAAAGAATCTGAAAGTAGCAATGATACAGAACCTGCCCGGAACATATTTAGTCTCTTCAGTAGTGGGAGAAGACCTCTGTCACCTAAAAATATTGTAAAGCTTGATAAAGGTAAACCCAGAGAACAGTCCAACAGCAACTCTTATCGTTCTGCTTTTTCAAAAGACTCGATAGTACTATCTGGAAGTTGCTCAGGCGAAAGGAACAGATTGATTGCAACAGAAGATCCTGAAGATGCCAGTAAGGAATCACCAGATACTGGACTCTCCACTTTGTCTGGTAATGAATCCTCAGATACCGGTCTCCCTACTTTGTCAGGTATCAAATCGCCAGAAACTCATATTCCCAGCCTGACATTAGAAACTTGTACAGGAGATGGACTTGGAAGCGAGCAGAATGATATCTGTCTCCGGAGCAGTCAACCTCCAGAACTGTGTCTAGAAGTGATTCCATCTTCACTTGGTGAGAAAGAGGTATCTCGTACTTCTACGATCCCCCCTGAACCAGAGGAATACAATGTGGAGGATATATCATTTTTAGCATTTGAAAGCAGGGATGATCTCTTCGCATATTCCAAGACAATGAAACTGAAAATGCAGAGAAAGTCCACTCAGACAAATAAAGTTACTGCCAAGAAGTTTGTGTACCCTGCTGTGAAAAATGTAAAGATGAAAAAGAAAAAGAAGAACCCAATGGAGGCAAAGATAAAGGCTTTTGAACAGGATTTACTGTGGTCCATGGAAAGCAGGGGGCTGACAGAAATAGTCCATCCTGTTCTTAGCAGAAAGGGGGTGGCATTGGACACTGTCAAGAAAAATGATCTGGTTGTGAATGTGCGAAATGAGGAACTTGAGAGAATATCACACAAAAAATGGAGGCATAAGACAAAGCATAGGTCAGAGACAGAAGTGAGCCCCATGTTAGATGTCAGGTGGCAGGGAAAACATTCAAACGCTGTAGAGATTTCAAGATCAAAACATGGACATTACTCCAGTTTACATGTGAGGAAAAGCATTGTAGACAAAGACCATGAAACAGAGCATGTGGGAAAACCTTCAGATACAGGAAAGGTTGTTGGACTGAAGCATGGTCATTATCACGGTCTTGAGAAGAACATTAGCAAGATCCAGAGCTCTGGAAGATCAGACAAAAAGACAGAGATCAAAAAGAGTAAACCTAAGCATTCATCGAATCGTCAGGAGTGGGAAATCTGTCCAGAGGAATTGCATGCAACTTCGGAGAGGCCATCTCTGAAATTGAAGTTTATAAGCAAAGCCAAAGCGAACAGTACGTCTCCCACAAAAGTTGAGCAGAGTCCCCTAGCCTTGTCCACCAAACCTAGAGAAAGCACAGTGCCTTTGAAAAGTCCTACTTCCCACATTCCAGTCAATGTTCAACAATTGCATGTACCGTCATCCTCTGCTACCCCCAAAAATGTTGTACATGTGGCTTCAAAGCCTGTAGAAGAGAAATTACAGCCTGCAGGAGATAAACCACAGCCAGTAGAAGATAAGCCACAGCCTAGTAAAAGGCTTCCGGAAGAGGAGAGTCTTCCCTTCAAACCTTATGAGAAACCTGTTGCCTCAAAAAAATCTGCGTTTGTGAGTGATGCTCTTGAAGATCTTCTGCAAGGTGTTGACATTAACAACAAGTTAAAGCCTCTCATCTCACCTTCTACAATATCTGTCAGTAATGCCAAGGTAGTCTTCAAAGTGCCAAGTAGACAGAGTCATTCTGTGAAAACACTGGACATGGCCCTGAAAAGACAAAAGCCATTGAATGTATCTTCTCCTAACTACAGGCATGACAAGATTGGCTTAGGTTTCAAGAATTCATATGATGAACAGAGAGATGAGAAAAAGAAGAAGAAAAAGAAAAAGGACAAACACAAAGATAGAATCAAGGAAAAAATCAAGAAAGGATATGTATTTGGAACAGGACCAGATGACTTAGTGAGAAAACTACCAAAGCTTCCATTTGCTTGCTATGGAAAAACATATGCAAGACCTCTATTTGCAAGAGAGCAACAAGTTTCTAACACAGTTGGGAAGAAGTCTAAAGGGTTCCTTGAAGTAAGAAATGTCCTATCATTGTCTGGGAAAGCTACTGTAAAACGCCAGTCTGACGAGGTTGAGGTTCAATCTGTTAAAAAGATTAAGCAGGAGCCAAAGGAAAGTGATGAAAATCTACCGCCCACCGATGAAAATCTACCACCCATCTTGAACATAAATCTGCCATCTAGAGTAAAAGATGGGGATGCTTTAAAAGAAAGAAGTCAGGTTGAATGCACAGAATCAAAAAGTGAAGAAGCTCCATCAGAGACGAGGGTGGTGAAGAAATGTGAAGAATACTGTCGTCTTGGATGCATATGCAGTAGTCTAAATGACTTAAGAACTGTGCAGGAAATGAGTAGTCATTGTCGCAAAGTGGATTGCATGTTTGACTGTTTGTGCAAGAAAAATTCATCACAGGCCATTACAGGTACAAGAATTCGACGGCCCCCTACTTACTCACATGACATGCTTTTTTATGATGATTCATACAAGTTTTGGAAAGGTGGGGATAATGAAAGTACCTCTACAGAAGTGAAGAAGCTGCAATTGCTTGATCACCTTCCAGAATGCGAGAAAAGAAATTTGGTCAGTACTTGTGCAAGGACAAGGACTTTTGTTCCCGACAAACCAGAAAAGTGGATCAAATGGAAGAGGAAGCAGCTAGGTGACGAAGCAGATCAGCACTTAGAAAGGAAAAGAGCTTCTGAATCACAAGTTACTCCAGAGGGTTCAAATGCTCATAACCGAGGTCCAGGAAATGAGTCGAAAGTTGTTCAGCACTTGGCTTCAGAGGATTCCCTTGCTCATTCGACCAATAACAACCAAAGTCTGCAAAATGAAACACAGGTTTCTGTAAAGCAACAGAAATTATCCCGCAAACACCAGTTCATACCCTTGGCAGTCCCAAGTAAGATGAGGCAGCAGAATCAACTTTCAAATCAAGCAAGTAAAGCAGATGATTTTAAGAGTAAAGTGAAAAATGTTCCTGCGCAGACCACTGTACCACTCTCCTGTGCTAAGAAGTCAACCCAAGAAAATGCAAGTACTTCTCAAGTACTGTCAACATTCATACCAGTGGCCAAGCAATACTTGTTGAATGGTAATTTAATGAACATGGTGGTGCTGCCGAATGGGAATAGGGTATTACTACCTGCCAACACTTGCCCTCCATTCACTGTCAAGACAGCTGTGGAGCAAAAGAAAACCTTCCTTGATCCTGAGGTCAGTGGTCTTGCACCCAAGTTAGAATGTGCACAAAATCAAACATCAACAATCCCACTTCAGTCAGCTAAACTAACCCTGAATACCTCGGTACAATCCACTCCACGTCATGAAATAGGACTAAAGCTCCCAATTCCAAAAAGTGGCAGTTCAGTGTCTTGTGTGGCTTCTGGATTACAGAGACCAGTATTGCCTTTAAGATACCAAATTACGTCATCTGGAATAATAGTTGCACCAGGGGTAGTAGCAGTAACTTCAGCTCCAGTCACCAGAGAGAGATCTCCTAATATTTCTCAAGGAAAATTGTCACAAACAAATAAACGTATCTGCCAAACTTCTAGTCCTTCAGAGAACTGTGGGTTGCATGCTACAGTTACCTCACAAGTCCTTAAAGCTCCAGTCTCATCAACCAGGACAGAGTCTGGCGTTCCGCTTAGTCAAGCTCAGCAAACAGAACTTCCTCAGCTGAAGTCAAACGTAAACAAAATTTCACTCCCATCCCAGACTTATGTGGTAGTTAACCCACCAGTTAAAGCAAAAACTTGTGCTCCATTAATGACTACTTCCTCCAAACAGAATGCAGCTGATTCTAAACCTTCACCTCAAGGGTGCATTTCGATTAGCCCAGCAAGTACTGAATCAGTTGTAAGGTCTGCCGTCAATGTACCAAAACAGGAGCATAGTGTCTCAAAGCCTGTAAACCAAGATTGTTCACCATCTGAATCTGAAAGCCATGAGGACATGGAAGAAACCCATTCCACAACCTGCAGGAAATTCCCAGGAGATTCAGAAATGAATGATATGCGGATCACCAAGACATTCTTCATGGACCTAGAAGGTAAAAGCATGTACATAATGATTTCAACTGATGCCAAATGTGAATGGACAGATGCAATGGAAAGTGAAGTCAAGCAAGCAATCACCAAGTTTTTAGACCTGAGCAAGTCCAAGCAAATTATCCATTTGCTTAAGGATATGGAGCTAAATCTCTGGGATAAAGGTGACCGTTGGATTCGTTTATGCCTCACTAAACACAAGCCTTCAGAAAAATCTGAAGATGTAATGGCAGATGAGAGTAAATCACCAACAGGCAATAACACAGAAGCACCCAATGCTTCTGAGGAAGGTAACTTGAAAACCATAGCATCCAGTGTTACACATACAAGCTCTGCTGTAAAACCTTTGACACCAGAGGAAAAAATACATCTTAATGATGGTTCATCTAACATTGGCCATGATCCAGTGGCAAGTCGTGCATCAAATGATGTACTACATGTAAAGCAGCATGACTCGCAACATCCACTTGGAACTGTTCCCGTAAGAATAGGAAAAGATGCTGAGGAGGCTACCTCAAATGCAGTTCAAAGATCCATGCCTATTACCAGCTTAGCTTCAGAATCTTCTCAATCTGTTACTAAAAAGTTAGAAATAAACTCAAAAGATGCTACTCTTAATGTAATTGAAAGAACACCATCCAAGACTTGCATAACAGTAGGGGCCTCTCGATCTAGTTCTGAAAGAACAAATGCTACTTCAAAAACACATGATAAATCATCTTCCATGTCTGATAATGGGAAGGAAACCTCAAAGAAATTGTCTTCCTCTCTACCAGAGTTTGATAAGTTGTCAGAGATTGTAAAACGGACTTCTGTTGATGATGATGATGGATTAAGTCCAATAAAGAAAACAACACGGAATGTTGCAGAATGGTTGCACGATCCAAAGATCCAGAAGCCATGCGAAAAACAAAATTACTCAGGTGTGAAAGGCCCTTGGTTCACAACAGAGAAAGAAGGTGTGAAAGTAGTTCTTCAGAGAAACAAGGGTAAGAGATCCCCATTTGGAAAAGGAGGCAAATCCCCATCAAAACCAATACCACAAAGAATTATGAAAAGGTCCCCATCATCATCATCAGTACTGGTCACTTCTCCTAAGAAATCTCCAAAGCATGAAGAGATGGCCAAGCAGAGTACAAAAGACAATGATTCAAACTCTCAGGTAGAAAAGAGTTTAACCAAAGATGAAGCACAGGATCAAACAGGTGTACCGTCTGAGAATCCAGAGACGACTGTTAGGGAGGTGCTTCAAAAATCAGAAGAGTCTGTTCAGAAGGGTAAAAAGGAGCTCTTCAAAGGTAGCACTGAGTTCATACCAAAAAGTGAAACAACCTCAGTAGACAGAGATAAATCATCAGATTCTGAGAGCCCGTGTTATCTCTCTGAATCTTCTGGCCTTTTCGTAGATAACAATGCCAATGATTCTGAGTCTACGTCTACAAGTCAGATAGAGGGTACGTCTGAGGAAGAGGCTTCTGAACCTCTTGTCAACAGGTCTAAGAAATTTGCAGTTAATGAGGAGATAGTGATTGGTACTCAAAGTGAACAGCACAATAAAGGCAAAGCTTCTGTAGGATCTTTTTCACCTGAGGCTATATCTCCTTCACCAGATGCTAAAATTGATGATAGGCTAGAGGCAGAGAAAGAGATTGCCATTGATGACACAGCGGGAACCCTTGGTATTGAGCACTTTGCAAGGTTTAGTGAAGAGGATGCTTACGGACCCTTGGATTTTGATGAGGAAGTATCTGCTTCCTTCAACTTGCCTGCAGATTGCAATGATGATGACAACTCTTCTATTGCATCTCTCAGAATTGATGATGGCACCACTGAAGATATATCAAATGCTGATTTGGGAAAGAACATCTCATCATCGCCCAAAGACCATTCTCAGGAATCAACAGAAGAATCTTCTGAAGTAAAAGATCATACTCCGCAAAACCTACCATTGCCAGCCAATAGCAAAGTGAATGCTTCTACTGATCACAGTGCAGGTAGCAGAGCAAGTAGTTTGTCACATATGAAAGATGAGGTGTGCACAGACTCGCCACACAATGACTCCCAAAGCTCAAAAGCAGAGTCCAACTTTAATGTAGGAATTCCTCCTCCTTCCAAAAATGCACCAGAAGTTCCAGTTGTGGAAGAGTCATTAGACACTCCTTCTGCCGCACCTGAGCATACATCAGAGAATCAGCCATCAATTCCTGGAGAAAGTATCCAAACAGAAACTGCCCCTGTGAAAAACTTGGACATTTATCCAAAGAAGTCTCCAATGCTGAACATCAAATTTGTAGCTACAAGTAATGAGAACTGCACCTCTCCAATATGCACATCTCCAGTATGCCCATCTCCAGTATGCCAATCTCCATTGTTAGAAGATCTTACAGAGAATACACAGGACAGACTACCAACCTCAATCAAATCCAATGATCCATCAGATGCTAGTCTGTCAGATACAGAGATAGATGTTGTCAATACAGATGTTGATGATGAGGAAATTGATGTTGAAACTGTTGGTGGAGTCACCCCAGTGGTCCCAAACTTGAACCCATATTCTTCTCTACGAGACATCACATCAAGACTCTCGAGTGCTCTTCAAAAGGAACAGAGGGTGGACATGCCGAAGAGGAGCAAACCCAAGTCATCCAGTACTTCGTTGTTAAAACTTTCAGTTGGAAAGTCATCTAGTACTTCATCGTTTAAACTTTCAATTGGACATAGTATGGGCTCTCCAAGGAAAATAAAACCCAAATCATTCCGTCCTGCACCTTTGAAGATGAATCAGCAGTCATCATTGACCACTCATGTGAAGAGCAAAAAGAAGCAGTCAAAGAGAAAATCTCCAGTTTGCCCAGCAAAGCAGTGGGATTCTCCTCAGTTTCAGGAGGTTTACAAGGACAATCCTGCTCAGGTGAGTCACTGAATTCATCCTTTTTCCTTCTGTTCAATTTTTTTGTACAAAAGGACAAAAATGTCTACATTAATAATAGTTACAAGAAAAGGTAATGTGAAATCATATTCATAAGGAATGAGAAAAATTGAGGAAAAAAAAGTTTAAAAATGTGAAATTATTGACTGATATCTGGGAAAAGAATGCATTATATTTTTTCCACGAAAATAGATTTCTTTTCTTCTAGAATTATTTTCACTACAGTTTAGTTTCAATGTATTAATGTTTAATATCATCTTTGTAGTTTGTATTGTAAAATCGAAAACCTTTTTGACTTGAATTGTTTGAAAGCTGTTGATAACAGCCATTTTAGCAGCAATAAGCTTGCTCATTGGTAAATTGATTGATGAATTTTGCAGCCTGAAACTTGGACCATTCATGGACCATTTTCAAAAGCTCCTAGTTGTTTATAGTATTTTTCAATCAAATAACTGTAAAAGCAGTGTATGTTTGGGTCATTGTTTTGATAGATATGTACATGTATTATGCTTTTTTTTGTACAGGAGGAGGTTGATAAGTCAGACGGACCACAAAGAGATTTGGTATGTATCAAAATTATCTGAACTATGGTAAGATAGCCCACCCCAGAATTTCTGATTGTTCAATTGTTAGACCGGGAGTAGCATTGAAGAAGACACACTGAAGCATTTTCAGCTTGCACTCTCAAGAATATGTGACGAAAATTAGGAAAAGTGCTGTAACCAGATATCTTGAAACTAAAACAAGATGCACAAAAAATAGTGGAGCACACCAGGGGAGCGTTTCATCAAGTGTCTTGTCAGTAATTTTTACTGACAAATTTGCTCCCAGCCAATCAGATGCAAGGATTTCACTAGCTTATAACAGTCATTGCAACTTGTCATTGAGGACCAGTTTATGAAACAGGGCCCTGACAGATAAAAAAAGGCATAAAGTAGGGTCTGTGAGTAGGGAATATGTGGTGAGTTGAATGGTTTTTAAGATAATGTACAATGTTTAATAGTAAAAGTTGAAGGGCTAAAAAACAAAAAAAGTAGATTTCCTTTATCTTTTAATTTGTGAATTACTTGTAGATGTAGATCACAATTCTTAAACTGTTTGCTCTTGTATGCCTGCATTTTCAAGATATCATTTGTTAGTAGGCATGGGACTAATATTAATTGCAATATTTGAATAATATAATTAGCTTACCACTGATCATGACACAAATACCACTTTTTACACTATTCAAATAAACACCTGATAATAAATTGCTGTAGGGATATTCATATATGTACATGTATGTAAAAAGCTTGCAGAAATTATGAAAAATGTACTATTGTTTTAAAGAAAGTATTGCCCCTGCTAAAGTGACAATTTGATGAACACTCTCCACCCAGGTGTTGAATGGGTACCTGGAAGGAGAAAATTCCTAGAGCCATGGTAATATTAGGGACTTTTTGATTGTGTGGACGAGGACGCCGTTCTCGTTCTCTAGCAGTGCCAAACGTTTGCCATCTATTCGTCCCGTCCACCTTGTAGGAACCCATTTCGATTTTAGTCGACGCATGTTCACTACGTCATGACGTCATGGCCCTGCCCCTCCCATCCCCCGACTGGCACTGCTGAGGCTACGCAGTATGCTCGTAGCGATTTCATCCATTTTGAGACCCGATGACGTCATGCGTCCTAGAATCGAGGTGGAGGTGAAACCCTCGTGGACACATTCTCGGTTCTGGTACTGGACGTGCTAGAGAACATGGAGCATGCGCAGTTTGTTCCAATGACGTCATCATGTAGCAGTCACAATGTGGACGTGCAAATTGAAAACGCAATATTGGAGCGCCTTGAACACCTTGCATGGTGGTTATGAGTGCTATAGAAGTATTCAGTATTGTTGTGGTTTTCATTGTTGTTGTAATCATTATTATTACCTGTGTATTGTGGATTGAATTGAATCTCTATGACTCCTATTTTATCAGAGGACTCACAACATTCTGGAGCGTAGACGAAGGGAGGAGATGAGGAAAGCGTTCACAGAGCTTAGCACAATCATTCATGGATCAGCTCAACACACGGTCCCGCCAAAGATCCAAATCTTGAACAAGGTACTTCATACAATTGAATATGTAAGAGGAAGAAGGGCCCAAGTCCATCAAAATAGTTTGTTATTTTAGTTAAATCAAGAAAAACCTAATTCAAGAAAAGTTTAAGAGAAGAAATGGATTTCATCTTCACTGAAACATTAATAAATGAATATACATTATGAAGATGAAAACATTCTGTCTCTTAAACTTAAGGTTTTAAGATTTTTCTTGATAACTCAAAAATTGTAGTAGTAGTAGTAGACTTTAGAGGATAATTTGTTTAGCACAAGGCTAATCTGTTATGATAGACTTGGGTACATTTTCTTCTCATGTATTGACTTGACAATTAATGACAAAGAAATATGTAACATTAGTTCAAACTGGTTGACTGGCTGCCTTAGCATGGTCTAAGGACCAGGGGTAGATCCAGGTTTTTGTAAGGGGGTGCAATTCCAAAAAATAAAAAAATATCTGACATGCAAAACAGATAGTTGCACATTTTGGGTGATAATTTACACAAAAATCTCTGACAAGCGAGAAAAAAATGTTATAAGATTATGCAGGTGCCTTTTGGGTTGAAAATTTTAATGGGGACCAATCACCTAAGACTACATGTATTTTGCTCTTTATTAGGGATTCAATACCGCTGTACTATATTCAAACTATGAGCTACTAATGTTACTTCTATAAAGAGATGTGGCAAGTTTAGATAAACTCTCAATAAATGTTGAAGCACCTTCCTGAAGCAATTTCTTACCCATTTGACTATCACCAACTCTGCAAGAAGAGCAACAAAAAAAATAGATTTTTAATCATTTTTAGAAAAATTTTACCCCCATTTTAAGTTGTCCTTGAAAGGTTCATGTGACCTGAACATATCAACAAATGCCCTACCTGAAGTTGTGAAATTACATTTCTGATCTTTATAAATTTTATTTGGCATCCAGGCTATCTTAGAGGTTAGGGAACTGAACATGAAAGAAAAGGAGCTACGGAAGGAAAAAGAACAGTTCAAGAAACAGCAGAGACGTCTTGTCTATGTCCATAGCAACCTCCTTCGTAAGTACTCTTATTCCCAGAAAACATTGGAAGGCTTGTTCACTCATTAAATTTTTTTTTTTTTTCTTTGAGAAAAATAGTAGCTGTGTGCAACCAAGGTCCTAGGCGTACTCACTTATCTGTGTGTTACGAAATACAGAAATGTGAAGTGAATTAGTGAAAAGATATTTGGTACTACAAAATCGGAGATTAGCATTGAACACAGGCACTAAAAAGCTTAAAGGTTACAGATAGTTTTGGGAAGCCCTCAAAAACTTTTCGTGCGATTTCTTTGATTTTACTTAATAAATAGCAGGGTACTAATATAACTAAGATGCTGTGAAGTTTTTTCCTCCTCAAGAGAAATATTTACTGAATGAGAGGTGAAAAGAATAAAAATCCCTGGCCCAAAAGAGAGGGGATGTAAATTCAAGCAACGGCCACACACACTACACTCACATTAGGATTGCTGTGTGTATAGAATATGCTACACATAGTGCAAAGCGCTGGGTTTATTGTGCGGGAAACCTTCGGGTGGATATGGTCTTAGCGTGAGGCAGTGAAAAGCCGTTACCAAGCATTTCTTACAGATATTTACACTAAAATTTGTTCGAAATCGTGAATGCAATGTTAAATAATCTCGTACATGTTTCTTATGATAAAAGGAGAATAGTATGTGACTATGTTAGATAAGTTTCTTGCCAGTATGATTTTTGCTACCGAGACTGTCTATGAGCTTTAACAACCAAGAGTGCGCTGAAAATTACTGTTCAACTTGGTTCAAAGTTCTCAGCCGAGCGAGAAACTTCACTCACCTGCGCATGCTCGAAGCCTCATACATTCAGCTTACCGACCCTATTCTGTGCAGACAGGAAGAGTTTGTGAGGACGCTGGTATTATTTTAGCGATTATCCCATTATTACATGAACCGGCTCGCAGTGAGCCTAATTTACCATTATCTTTAGACAGCCAATCAGAGCTTGTTATATTTCCTGCCTTTTGTTCCTTTAGTTTCTGTCTATATTACTCACTCTTGCGGTTTACTCTGATGAGTGCAAGACAAAAAGCTTTAGTATGCCTCCGTTCAACACTATTCTTTGAAGTGAATTACGTTTATTTTGCCTTGATTTGCCTTGGTGGGCTACAGCGGCAGTTTCTGTAGCATTTGTGAATGAGGCTTTACAAAAGATCTTCTTTGACTTTTTCAAATTACTGAAAAAATACAATAAATACAATTTTGGTTATGACATGTAATTATACTGCCAGTTTAGGAAGACCAAATGAGAAGAGATCAATGTTTTAAAACTTCATAAAAGTCTTACAAATTGTTTTATTTACATGCACTCAGATTGAACTCATATTTCTTTGTTAATCAAATACATCAGGATGGTTTGAATTGTAGAGAATAAGCCAGTTTGTAAATTAGTTCATGTTACAAATGACCCTGAAATGACCCCAATTTGTTGTGCATGCGCATTTGTTTGGTGGACGCGCTACTTGTCTTAAAATCATACTTATACACGCATCGTGGAGCGTACAAAGGTCAATTGTACTCGGTACAAATGACCTTTATCTGCACATGCACAAATTGTAATTACAAACTGGCAGATTAGTTCTATGACACTTGCAAAAGGTGCATGTATTTACCTGTGTCATTTTCTATGTCTATCGTTCAGACACCTGCCACGTTTCTCAGGAAGGTGTCTGAATCATAGACATGTCACAGTCTAACTGTCACAGGTAAATACATTTTGGATGTGTCATGGAACTCGTACCTTATCAAACTACTTTGTTTAGAACCATTATTTCTAATTAATCACTTCAAAGGAATTCATATTTATTGTTCTGCAGATCATGCAAGGTGCAGTGGACAGATCATCTTTCCCGAAGGCTCCAGACTTGCTGAATCCATGGAGAGGGTCAGGTCTGGTTTGAGCAAACACATCTCTACTTCCCCAGGGGATGAGGGTGTCAAAGATTCCTCGCCAGACCTACAGGGCAAGAAGAGAAAAGCACCGGACATGGAGCAGATACTTGACAGCCATCTTACAAAGAAGGAACCAAGAACAGCGACGAGTGGTAGCTCTTGCTTGGTTATTGTGAAGAAAAAGAGTGAAGAGAAAAATGCTAGTTCTCACTCTGAAATGAAGAGATCAGATAGTACCAAAAGTGCAGCCTTTAATCCTTTCCCCAAGTTGAAGGATACACCAAGGGTCATTAAGGGTGAGCGTTATCTCCCTGTAACTAAAAAAGAGCTGAAGACACAGCTCAGATATGGCAATTCAGCTGAAGTGAAGACATCTCATGATACAGTACTGAAAGGGAATCGGAAAAGTGCCTTAGATGTGTCCATGCCCTCTGGATCCCAAGAGTTTTCAGTTAACAGTTATGGGGTGTACGGCATGAGGGACCATGACAGCTCCTCTGATAACGAGGAGACTTTGCCAATTGATTGCTACGTGTCCAGCAGCGATGAGCCAGAGGAGTATGATGAGGCAGACTTCCGGATGGACGATGACGAAGAGCAGTACAGCGATGATGGCTTCATTCCTGAGAGCGAGGATGAGATCACCGCTAACGTTAGTGACAAGAAGTTTGAGAAGAGTGGCACTTTCAGTGATGATGGTGATGAGAGTGAGGGGGAGGAGTCAGACCAGGAGGTTGTTACCATCAACATTGACCTTGATGATTTCGAGCAAGATAATGTAGAGAGCAGGAGTGATATGGAATCAAATGCAGAGGTTGACAGGAGAAAGAGAACAATGCCAAAGATCAAGCAAGGGTTCCGAAGAAAAGAGGAGAGTTCCCTAGAGAATGAAGATTCTGATGATGTGTTGGTCATAACAAAAGAGACTAGTAGCTTTGATAATAAGCTGAAAAAGATGCAGAAGGAAAGAGGAACATTAGGGAGTAAGGATGATAGCACTGTTTGTGAAAGGAATGAATGCAAAAGTCAGAGCAAATCCATGAATCTCTCCAGACTGGACCAAGTGACCAAGCAGGTTAGTTTCATCCCATCAGGATCTATGAGCACTACGAATAGCAACGCAAGCCGAGACTCCTTTCATAGCACTAAACCGATCAACCCTACAGAAAACACAAGCCAAGACTCCCTTCTTAGTACAAAACCTATCAACCCTACAGAAAAACTGTCGGGCGTTAAGCAAGACAGAGCCCCTCTGGTCAATGTTATAGATGAAATAATGAACAGGTTGAAAGGGGATGCTCAACCCAGTGCCAGGAGTTCAGCAGGAGAGGAGAGGACTGATGAAGCTTTGGGGTCTGCTAATATTGGACCTGATATCTTGGACTCTAGTTCAGATGATGAAGAAGAAGGACACGAGAAGTTACTCAGCACATCACCCACTTCACCTGTAAAAGCCACAGGCAGCATCCCAAGTAAAAATGGGCAGGGGTCAGCTATATTAAAGCATAAAGGAGATGTTCTGCCATCAAAAGAACCGAGGACCCCCGATGGAGGTGTACAACTTCCTGTTATCATGTTGGATGACTCAGATTCTAGTTCTGAGGAGGAAATGGATAGACAGGAAAGAACATTGGTATCTAAAGCAGTTAGCATTGCATCAAGTAGTGTCCAACACAAAGTAAGGAATGATTCAGCTTTATCTTTGAAGCACAAGAAAGATGCTCAACAGAGTTGTGCCATGTTGAATGACTCTGATTCTAGTTCTGATGATGAAGTGGATGGACAAAAAAGCACCACAGCCCCTTCAGCCTCTACATTGAACAACATCCGACATAAAGAAGCTATATCCTTGAAGACCAAAGAGGTTGCACAACCATGTGGGGCCATGTTGGATTACTCTGATTCTAGTTCTGATGATGAAGTAGATGATCAAGAAAGCACAAAAGCCTCAAAAGCTGTTTCATTGAACAGTATTGATCATGAAAAAGAGAATAGTGCACATGTAGGAGAACAAGAAATTTTACCCTCCACCTCACACACCAAAAACTCAGGAAGTGTACCAAGTGACATGCAACATGCCGAAGAGAAAAATTCAGTTGAGTCGTTGCAGAAGAAATTCACTGTATTGCCAATGAAAGGTGCCCTGGCTGATCTGATATCGAGCGTTAAAACCAGAGTTACAAATGACGATGCAAGTGATGCATCGGATGACAGTGAAAGCGAGGATGATGAAGTTAGTGAAGACGAAGACAGTGAGGATGACAGTGATGATGAAGAGAGCAACGATGATGAGAGGATGGAAGTAGGTAAAGGAAAAGAAGACATTGATGCAGAGGATGACAGCAGTAGCAATATTGTAGGGAGTGAGGAGCAAGACATCACTGACATTGACAAAGATGTAGCTGGTCCATCATATGTTTTAGAAGAGAAAGGCCAAAGAAGCCAGAAGCCAGAAGGCAATTCAGGTAATACAAATATGGCTGGTACATCCAGCTCTGCATTGAGGACTGAAGAGGAAGGAGATAATCAAGATAGCAGCTCTGTTGATCAAACATTAACAGATCCATCGTCTACTCCGGAAGAGAAGGGTCAAGGAACCCAGGAGCGAGATAAAAGTTCCATTGGGGATGACTTACCTGGTCTTTCCTTCCCAAATAAGATTCATGATTCCTTTTCAGTTGATGGAGATGTAACTGACGACGATGCGGCATGTCTATCCTATGCTGCAATGGGGAATGACGAAGACAACGAAGCACTCTTTGATGCTGAAATCCCCTCCTCACCTTTTAGCCCCATCTCCCTGGACATGGAAATTGCATCTGATGATGATATACCTGACACTATGGATGATCTGGATGAAGATCCCCAGTCTTCCCATCTCAAACTCCCAAAGTCATCAGCATCCAATGCTGGAATCTCTACCGATGAAACCAAATCAAGACCACAAGAGATTTCTTTACAAGCTAAACAGTCATCTGGAGGACACCATAAACCTTCTGCATCTTCCAAGCAGGATCTGACCCTAGATGAAGCCATCTCGTTTCTGAATGTCGAGAAAAACTCTGACGGAACTTTGAACGTTTTCCTCAAGGGCGACTACGACGATGAGAAACTTGATGAACTTTTTGAGAAACCTGAGGTCATGGATTATATAATGTCAGCAGCTGCCAAGAAATCCTGAAGCTAACTGACTAAGGATTGATGGTGGCTATGTCCTCCCTTAAACCTTTTCTGAATTTACATGAACCCACCAACATCATCATTCACCCACATTTTATCAGAATGGATAAGTATGTCTTTGTAGAGTAAAAAAGGAGAGAGAGAGAAGATATAAATAGGAATGTAGCCTCCTCAGAGTCAACAGAATATTTCCACATTTTGCTATCCTAGAAAACAACAGATTTGTAAGAGGTTACTTCTATGTGTTTTAAATCAACTTCATTCTAATCATTACTTGGAAGGATTTTTTTTCTTCAAGTTTTTAGAAATGTGAAAATGCAGTGAAGTTAAGTTCATGCATCAAGAAAAGTCCTGAAAGTTTTTGTATTTTTTGTACAAGAAATGATGTAACGATGTTGAATAAGTTCTCTTGACGGGCTGTTTAAGATATTTGCACTTGGCCATTGCAAGGTGATTTGTATAACCATGTAAATTATAACAAATAGCAATATGGGCATGTATTTAGATTTGAATTTTGAAAATATCAAACATGATGCCACCGACTTGAAGCAGACAGTTTGATTAATTTTGTTTTCAAAAGATTTTCCTCTTCAGATTAGTTATATAAAATTTTGTTTCCCATATATTTTTTTCTTGATTTTTTCAGTTAGATGTATTTTGCATTTTGTTCAAAATGCACCAGGATTTGCAAGGGCACTGATGTACTTAATCTGGTACCGTAATGTGAAATATGACTAAAGGGCATTGGCGGAAATATGCAGATATTAGCAATAGGTTGTCCCCCCCCCCCCCATGAATAGAATTGCGTAACACCTCTCCGCTACTGCTAAAGGGTGAACTTGGCAAGACTAAAGTTTTCTCATGTACCATCTTCACTTTGTATATAGTGAAGAAACACGTTCACTTTCCTCTTAATTCTGTTTTGTTGAAACCCTTGTAAAGGGTTGGTCACATATTTACATTGTGAGAATGATTTGATAACCCTGAAATCTGTCTATGTAGAAAATGTGGGGGTCCAAGTTTTATGTTGACGCGGGTGTGCCTTGGCCAACCCCAAAATGGCGGTCTAAGGAACTGACTAGAAGCGAAAAACATAGGATCTTTGAAACTGCGGAACTACCCAGCTGAGCGGGAAAAAAACATGGTGTAAGGAACTATGCCACAAACCAGCCACAAGAGAAATGGGGTCTTGTGAACTGAAAACTCTACCAAAACACATTCATGGGAACTTAATAAAATAAACAGAAATTGAATGAAATTTGAAAATTGCTAGGGAATGGGAGAAACGGAGAGACGAAGTTGCTCTGTTTCAGGCCCGGGTTCGGGGTATCTTGAGAACGGCAATCAGAAGCCAAAAAGGGGGTCATCAAAGCGGCACATCCCCGTACTACAGTATACATGAGTACTTTAGGGTTGTATTTCCCACATCAACGTCATTCTCGACAGCATCTGTTCTGAAGGGAATAATTGTGGATTTTAACCAAACTCGAAACTTAACTTGTCAGCATTATATTGGCTTGAGTGTTTTTCGTTCCTTGTTAAATCCATATAGCAAAGATATTGAAAATCTGTACCGAATTTGCTAATCATGCCATTGTAATTCCTTAAAATCTATAATATCTATGTGTGTGATCTTTCCTTAATTTTTTTTACAGAAAGAAATCCATATATGTTATACATTGGCTACTTTTTTACTTCTTTTTCTCTCTCATATACCTTACCACATTGAATTTTCTCACTTTTCTGTTCTTCTTCAACTTCTCTGCCTATCCCATCCATACCCACATACTTCAAATCATTTGTTGGGGTCTCCTTGAGGTATTTTTGTTGATGAATGCTCATTTTGCATATGAGAAAGTGAAGAGACAATCAAAAACATAGAAAAGCAATCATGTCAACTATTCAGTGAACTGTGTATTTTTTTTTTAAACGTACACATTGTATGTCATTGAATCACAGCAGTTTTTAAGCCACTTGAACATTTTTAGAGTGATATTGAGTGGTATCCTTTCAGTGATATCCTGAAAGCTATTTTATCTTCTATTTTGGAAAAGAGGTTAAATTCTAACATGTCATCTGTCGATAGCCTACTCATACACTTTTTCACAAAGTTAATCACCCTACTCTCAACAGAATAAATTTCAGTTACAACTTTTCATTGTTTTCGGAGCTATCTTGACAAATAAGCCACATATGCAGTTACCTATACACAGTCATCAGTGTCTAGTTATATAACACAATTTTGATTGTTTTGACATGTGAAATATATTTCCTGAAAATATATAAAGCTGAAGTAGTTTTCAGATTACATGTAGTATGTACCATCCATGTACATTATGTACATGTACATGTATATGTATCCTTTAGGACAGTATATTTTTATTTGTGGCATTTGACATTCTGACAATTTAACCAGTGTGATGTCTTTGCCGAGCTTCAAGGTTCAAATGTAAAATCCATATTATGTCGTATAAAGTAAATCTAAATGTGCATGTAAAAGTGAAGAAATGTGTATGTGTATTGTTATTTAAGCTTCATCAGCTTTGCAGCTTTAAAGGTTGAAAATCATAATAAAGTTTTTCTGTTGAGTTTACAATGTATAAGTATTTTCATTGACACAGCTTTGCTTGAATTTCATGTGAGTCACACCATTGCCTAGTATTAATTTCAAATAAAGTAGGAAAGGCATTATGTGAATACATTTTTATACTCGATCATGTTTTGAATTAATAATTTTGATGCTCTCTGTGCATTTTGAGTGCAGTGAACCTGAATTCAAAATACATGTACATTGTGAATGATAAAATATCAGGTTTGAACAGTTCTTATCTTGTTTCTTCCTTATGTATCAATAAGTCATAAGTTATGACTTATTGATATATTTTCCTTTATGTAGCATTGCATTTATGCAAAGAGATTTATTAGCATACAGAGCATGCAGTGTATAGCTTATGCCTGTGTACTGTGTGAAAATATTGGCACATGTGATAACAGTTGAATTTTAATTTTCTGTTTTGTTTGTACATTCTGTATACATCGTTGTTGCTGGCATCCTCAATTGTGGTAGAGTATGAAAAGCAGTACTAAATGATAAATTTTGATTTGCTTTGTTGTAAACACCATCATATTTTGTCTTTATGCACATTGCTTCCAGCTCTGCCAGTAAGATCATTTTGGATGATAGAAATGTATTATACAAGAGCTGGACATAGTAAAGTTATAGCCAGAATTACCATTGGCTGTATTTATATGGGTTGTTTTTGTGTGTTTTTTTTTCTCTCTCTATTCAGACTGCTTTTCATGCTTCCTATTCATATTTCATTCACTTTTCTTAAAAAGATTTGTTTTTTAATGCGGTGTTGTATATGTATACATGTTTTACTGTAATGCCATATGAGCATCAAGCCGATATGATCAAATGCTTTCCTGAGAGCCAGAAGGGCATTAACCGATATCCTTTAATACAGAGTTAAACACCCATCTGGCACTCAAGAGAGGAAATAATATAAGAAAAATTTAAAAGATGTGTAGTGAAAATATTGTCCTCTTCTTTACTATGTCATGAAAAGCTGCCACACTATGTGTCTATATTTATCTTTCTATGTTTGATCTCCTCCACCTGTGTAAATAATTGTACAGAAACATCTACAAAGGAGTATGTTGTATATAATGTTCCATAAAATAAAAGGTGATTGATGAATACATTGTATAAACAGATTTTGCATTGTTTTGTATAAATGGGTTATTTGCATGTACTCATTTTAATTTTCTTTTTATTAAATGCTAGCTTATGTGATTTCCTGAGAGAAAATGGGGGTATGATGAATTGAATAAAAATTAGATGGTATATACATTATTGAAAATTTATATTGTATCCTGAGGGGTAAATATATGGAATATAGAGTAAAAACATAAGAATAAGATACAATTTTCATACACATTGACAGAGGCAGACTGGTACTAAAATTCAAGAGCGGATTTCAGAGCGACCAGCACTTCTGTTGTTGTTGACCGCCCTTTTTTTGATGAGGGGGCTGTTTGATAAAACTCCCCAAACTTTCTATGGCCAGTCTGCTCCTCCACATTTATTTTTATTTTAGAATTGTACAATAATATTGCAGAGAAGGAAGAAGAAGAGAAGAAGAGAGGATAGAGAGTGACAGAAGGAAGGTGAATGATTCATAAAAGAATAAACGGAAAAGGGGGGATAATGTTTAGGTTAATTGTGAGATGTAGCCAGTGGTGCAAATCCATAATGAAATTTGGGGAGGTCACTACATGATTTAACTTTTGTACCTGTTCGAAATGTCTGAATTTTTTTTCTAGCTGACAACCCTCTATTTCCCTCCAAAATTCTCTGACAAGCAAAAAAAAACAAAAACAAAAAAAAAGGTTATCGCATTTTTGGGGGCTTTACTATTTTCCTCCAAAATTCTCTGACAAGCAAAAAAAAAGAAAGGTGAGGGGGGGGGGGGGGGAGGGAACATTTGCCTATCTTCAAAAAGGTGGGGGACATGTCCCCCTGGATTTGCGTCCATGGATGTAGCATATATCAACTTTGCATATCATCTGTTTGGAGCAAGAAGGACATTAACTCTGTGTTAAAGTATAGAGTTAACGCCCTTCTGGCTCCAAACAGACGATATGAGCTATGGTTGTGGAGAGACAATAGACCGCTTCGGTAATGTATGCAAATTTTATACATCCCTTTCAAACAAAGGTTGTTCTTGACAACCCTAAAGCTTGCCGGAGGCTTGTTGGACATAGCAACAAATAATGTATGCAAACTGGATTCCAAGCATTGAGGCTCATTTTAAAAAAGCAGGTTAAGCTCGTCACTAGGTGCTCAGAGAATATATGTGCATATATTTGTATACATTACAGAAGCGGTCTATTGAGTAAATATATGGCTCAGTTGTAAATCCAGGATTTATTAATAGACGCATGTGCGAATGTTTTGAGAAAAAAAAGACGGCGTATGCCTTCTGCACCTTCCTCTGCATCGTCCACTAAACAAATAGTTTTTTTTTTTTTTTTTTTTTTAAACAAACCATAACATTTGGAAGAATAGGTCATTCAAAGCGAGATTATATGTTTGAATAGTTGAGTATGCAGGACCAAGGACATTTTTGTTTGTTTATTTTAAAGAGAAAACTGAAGTGAAATGAGAGGAATGCAGCTTTAGAATGAGAGAGAGAGAGAGAGAGAGAGAGAGAGAGAGAGAGAGGAAGTAAGTGAAGCATAGAGGGCAGTATTCACAATATTAAAATTGCGGGATAAGGTCACAATTTTTTTTTCTTTTTTTTTTCTGTTCTCTTTTTTTTCCCTTTCTTTTCTTTTCTAACTTTTCTCTTCTTTTCTCTTCTTTAATTTTCTTCTCTTTCCTTTTCTTTTCTTTTCTTTTCTTTTCTTTTATTTTATTTACTATTCTTTTCTTTTCTTTATTTTTCTTTTCTTTTCTTTTCTGTTCTTTTTTCTTTTTTTTTAAGTTTATTTACTTTACTTTACTTTCCTTTTCTTTTCTTTTTTCTTTTTTAATTACAGAGGGAAATGGGAGAGAACACTACAGAACACCAAATTGTTGGCGTATGCAGAGGTTTGCCGAAGGACCCTTTCCCCTCTCAATCACACCCATCCCCTTTGTATATGAGGTCTTGGGTGACTTTTAACAATCATATTCCGGTGGTTAATCATGTCAAGAAAATAAAGTAAATTTTCGGCCCTCCTCTAATGACAAGTCCTGCATGGATATCTCCCTTGATTTACTATTTAACGGAAATTCGTTTAAGATTTGTGATTGTGGAAACTCCGTAGAAACTACTTAAAGTTTCACTTCAATTATTTCAAAAATGCTTCTCCAAACAGCTAACATCTCAAAAGTGTGCTCCTACTTTTGATTAGTTCCTCAAAGATTCCTTTTCAATTTTTTTAAAATGACTTTTCTGAAACAAATAATTTGGTCCGTAAAGTCGCGTTATTATGAGATCGAGTTATAGCCGCTTGCCCCCTCCGATTCCCCTACAAATATACCTAAAACTGACATTAGTTTTTGAATGAATAACAATTTTTCGCACCTTTTGGGGATTGCGAAATACTCAGAAAAGTTCAAAATTTCAAACCCATATTAGAAACAAGATTTTTAATACATGTAATTACTGTAATATTTGTGTTCGTATCAAAATCTTTATTGACTGTCATTGCAATCTGACCATTATTGATTTGTTCTCTGTAGGCCTATTTTACTATCCACGAGGATATGCATATCTCTTTACCAGTCTATATCTTCCTTTCTTCCGTATTATGTTTTTCTTTCACATGTAATATCTCTGTTGTCCCTCTCACTCTCTCTTTCCTTACTGCATTTCTCCCTTATTCTGTTATTTAGTATGATGTATAGTTTTTTTTTCACAATAGATTTTACATATACATGTTTTATAAATCTATAACCTATAGGTTTTTTTTGTATTTTGTATGTCTTTCTGCGATTCATATTGATATTGTATTTTGATGGTTGTAAACATGTGCAATTCAGTCTTTGTACTGCTAAACATGTTTTTGATAAACCATTAATTGAATTGAATTGAACTAAGCTTGTCGAAATAATGTGAAAGTGCATTTTCGGGTTTCAATATGAAAAGGGTGCTTTCTAAGAGTTTGAGAATGCACTCCAAGGCAGTTTAAAAAATGCATATAGGTATACCCCTTCAATTAGGCCTATCCTTTTGATTTTTGATAATGTTTGAAGAAAAAAAAATAACAGGCAAGTTGGAAAAAATGTCTGTTATGCACTAAAAGGCCAATTTCACCTACTGAAAGTGCCATTCCAATTTCAATATAAGCATAGTAAAAAAAAAAAAAGAAAGAATTATAACCTAGCTTACTGTGGGGGCTTAGGGGCTGCAGCCCCCATAAGTTCCATGACCAAAAACAAACTTGAGAAAAAGGAAAAAAGAAAAGAAGAAGAGGGAAAGAAAGAATAGGAAGGGGAAAGAAAGAAAGAAAGATAAAAGAAAGATAAAACGAAAAGACATCCATTTTATATACTACTGGCTAGAAAAGGTGTATTTTTCTGATTACAGCACTAAGTCTTTTAGAATATATAAATGGCTGAATTTTCTTAGTATCTCCCTTTCCATATATGCAGTATATGCATCTTTTTTGAATTGTTTTATCACAATTTTCTTCTTATAGGAGGAGAATATTTTCCTCTTATACCCAAACCAGTCCAGTAATGGACCTTGTGGCAGATTAGCCTTGTGCTAAAAATTATCCAATAAAGTCTACTACTACTACACAGTCCCTTTACAATAGGGGGGGGGGGGGGTGGTTGGGGTCCGGACCCCCTATTTTGACTGTCATGTGTGTATTGCACCCCTTTTTTTGCCTGGTCCTCCCCCCCCCCCCCCCGCTTTCCTTTTTATGCTAGTCAGATTTTTTTTTTCAAATTGGACCCCTTTTACAAAATCTTGGAGCAGTGAAACACTAGCTGCAATTTCAGCCCGCAGTATATGCTGTTGCTGCTCCATCCATTGCTATTTCCCCAACTATACTAGGTGTTAAGAAAAAGGAGGAGGAGAATATTTTCCTCTTATACCCAAACCAGTCCAGTAATGGACCTTGTGGCAGATTAGCCTTGTGCTAAAAATTATCCAATAAAGTCTACTACTACTACACAGTCCCTTTACAATAGGGGGGGGGGTGGTTGGGGTCCGGACCCCCTATAGGTATATGCTGTTGCTGCTCCATCCATTGCTATTTCCCCAACTATACTAGGTGTTAAGAAAAACAGTGGACACTTTTGATTGTTGATAACTCAAACATTATACATCGTATCAGACTAAGGACTTTTACCTTGTAAAGTTGAAGGATGTAAAATTATTGGAGCAAGTTTCATGACATTTCTTTGAATATTTTTCTTAAAATATTGCTCTGAATATTTAATTAGATTTTTCACTTTTTCAGAAATCAAGGATACAAAATCTGTGTGTAGCAGTAATTAATTCAGAATACAGCAATTTCCACTGTGCATTCAGTGCAGCTGAAATTCCAGAACACCTTTTTATTAAATCCAGTCATGAATCATTAATGATAGTGGACAGCAAAAGTTTTGCAGAAATGACAGCTGCAACACACAGTGTCAACTGTTGTGCTCTGAATTAATTACTGATACACACAGATTTTGCATCCTTGATTTTTGAAAAAATGAACACTTTAATTAGATATTCAGAGCAATATTTAAAGAAAAATATTCAGATAAATGTAATAAAACTTGCTCCCCCCAAAAATTACATCTTTCACCTTTACAATGTAAAAACCTCAGTCTGATAAGAGGTATTATTTTTTAGTTATTAACGATCAAAAGTGTCCACTTTTTTTAAAAACACCTAGTATAAAAGGCTTCTCCTTAGTTTGGGAGAAATAATACAGATTGGAAAACGGAGAGCCTGCATGGAATGAAGTATAAAGGGAGAAACATTTTAGAAGAAAACAGTAAGATTTCTTTTTTTATTACGCAAAATTATTCTTTCCTTTAAAATCCTTCAAAAAACAAAGATATTATTATCACTTTTCATAGGCGCCTTGATGAATCACGAGCTTGCACAAGATAATGTTAATTAATCTCCATCTCACATGAAATTGCCTAAAGCCCGTGTCCAAGCCGCATCAATGCGAGCGAGCAGACATCAGTGGCGCTTTCATGGCACGCGCGATGATTGAGCAGGTGGCATTGGTTTTCTTCCAAGACCATCGCGCATACATTCAGCGAGCGAGCTCGTCGCGATCGGTCATTGTACGAAAAGCGCTCGGCGGCAGTGGACTGGTGGTTGGATGTTAAATCGTCGCAGACCCAACATAAAATTAGCCTGAATTTTTCATCCTCAATTTAACCATATTTAGTAATCTCCTGCCTGAAAAGGTGAGTAGATTCACTAGAATAAGGTCTTGTAGTGTTAGCAAGTTGAAAAGAGATTCATAGTCACCGAGCATGATTATTTTGTGTTTACATTTAGATATACAGGAGCTCCGTCTCGCGGAAGTATACCGGATGGTATAAGGGGTGTAGAGCCTAAGCGTAGGGCGTAGCTAGGGAACGGTAGCCGCCCTTTGTTGAAGAAGCCGGCGTATGTGCATACATGTGTAACCGATAAGTCTAGGACGGCCTGCTAACCTTGCTTAATTGATTTTCGATATGTACCGACATGTGTTGCTGGACCGCATTCAGGAGTTAGAAGTTTGATATTTGTTCACATCTTATCATTAAAAATATACTTGTATATGTTAATGTGCATACAAAAATATGATAATAAGTGCACATCTTATTAAGTTATTTGAAATATGTAAAGAAGAGCAAAAAAATGAGTTTATATTTGATTTTTCTTCACTTTCATTGCCATTAATTTTGCATTGATTGCCCAGTTATTCGCCTTTGTGCCATTTCCCCCATTTTCTGTTACTTTAGTAGAAAATATTACTATTATATTTTGAATATAATTTTTCAAAGATGCCATCAAAGCAAATGAAAGCTGAGAAAAGAGTTCATATATCAAATATTTATTTGCAGATATATAGGCATTTCATGTCACTTCTCTCTGGTATTATGTTTGGAATTCTTGTTGAAATTCAGCTTTCCTTTCCATCCATCAGGCAACACATCTCTAGATGGCATACAGTTCCCCCACCTTGGCAGAATTTCAGGAACATTTCCGCAGTTCTGCTGACCGATCGCGCTTGCGTTCAGCCCGCAACGGAATCCCCAGCCCCGCTCACAGTGCGCACGGTGTTTTAATCAGGACATCACTTCAGAAACGCACCACGGACAAGAAAGCCAAAAAGGTGCGCTTCTACCGTAATGGGGACAGATTTTTCAAAGGCATCGTGTATGCCGTGTCTCCAGAACGCTTCAGGACATTTGAAGCTCTGCTAGAAGATTTGACGAGAACTCTTTCCGATAAGGCGCATTTGCCACAAGGTGTAAGGCATGTATTTACCATCGATGGCACTCGTAAAGTCACAAGTCTGGATATGCTTAGACCTGAGGAAAGCTACGTCTGTTCATCGCAGGATATCTTCAAGCGCATGGAATACTCAAGGACTAATGACCCTGCATGGAAGGTTGGTTCTGCCAAAAAAGAGAAAGACAGCCGGGAGAGTAACACGCCCCTCCCTCGCACGACAGACGGCTTCATTGAGGATGGTAGAGACTTCATCAAACCAAGACTGGTAACGGTTATCAAGAGTGGTGCCAAACCCCGTAAGGCTGTCAGGATTCTGCTAAATAAGAAAACGGCTCATTCCTTTGAGCAGGTTCTGACAGATATTACTGAGGCCATAAAGTTGGACTCTGGTGCCGTACGCAAGCTTTACACCTTAGATGGAAGACAGGTGAGTTACAGCTTCATTTCTGTTTTCATCAAAGGTTTCCATATAATGCCCACAGAGGGCTAGAACTTTACTATCTCGTATCCTTTAAAACATAATTAATGCCATAATACTCTCAGAGGAAAATATTATAGCCTAATGAGATCTTCCAGTGTTTCATTTGCCAATTAAAAATTGCACACTGTACACCTGATGTTCGGAAAATTAAATAGAGTTAGACAGAGACAAACAGAGGAAGGGTAGAGAGAGAGAGAGAGGGAGAAAGCATAAGTTGTACATGTTACAGGAAGGGGATTATAATGGAAGTGTATATGCTAAAGTTAATTTTGTGAGCAATGCCAGTAGGAGAAATTCAGTCAGAAAAATATCTTGATAAATTCTGGTGGAGCATAGTTTGTAATTGAAAATAAACATAATCACTTTAGAGAAGGAAAATACTAGTACAAAAGTAGAGCAAGAGAAGAATACTTTTGTGAAAGAATGACATATTAGCATTAAGAGAGGGACAGACACAGATATATTATGAGATGGACTTAGAATATAGGCACACTGCAAAAGTATGAGAGAACATTTGATTCAAGGACTTCAGCCAGTAAACGATTTAGGTGATTAGAAAATTCAGCAGATTGCAAGTAATTATATCCCCAGGGATATCCTTCAACCTGTCAGACAAGCTCTTCATCTTCTCTGATTGCAATCTCTTCAAGAGGACATGAAGCAATATAATGTGCCACAATCGATTACAGAAACCTTGCACTTCCATCTATCTCCAACCTTATCACGCAAAAACCACCTATATAAAAAGACCACTTGTCTATACAGAGGATTTCAGGGTTCAGACTATGTTTCCCGTGAGCAGTGTTTCTTATTGAGATATGTATGTCATCTTAAAGGAACCTGAATATAAAGACCACATGCCTATAAATCCTATTAATACTGCCTTTCTTCAATTTCTTGGCTCCTGTGAGCAGTCTTTACAGGTTTCACTGTAACTTGCAAAATCTAAGAAGTGATTGCATTACTTCATAGAGAAACTTCAAGTAGCATTTTGGGTACTCAGAGTATATTCACCTGTCCTTAGAGCATATTTGCTTTTACAATTACATGTACTTTAGGATTGTAAAAGATTTAGGACATAGGGTCTAAACATTGTGTTGAAGTTGTTGACAATGCTTCCCATTGTGGGTGATTAGTTTGTTTACTTTTCTGAGTTCCTGTTCAGATAGCATGACACCTATTTCTCCTTGGTTTTGATCAAGCTAAGTCTGTAAACAAATTTATAAAAATCATGACTGGATAAAAGAAGAAAATGAGGAATGGAATGATCAGTTCCTTGAAAAGAATGTTAATATTAAATTCTTGCCAGAAAGTTTACAAGAAAACAAATATAGATTAGGATGAACTTTGAAGCTGTGTAGGTGGACAGAAATATAACAGAATCAAACTCTTTATATGATACATGTTATGTTAACATAGATGTTATAAAAGCACAGAGAAGAGAGAAGCAAAAAAGAAGGAACATTGGTGTACATATAAAAATACAGATGAGGAGTAAAAAACAGAAGCAATTCCAGAAAATGAAAGGTTTCTTTCAATATGGTTTCCTTAGCAACAGCTGTAAAGGGCTTGTTTTGCATGTTGAAAATCTTGCAAATGCAACCCACGTTTTTTTTTTACTGCTGAAATATACAGTTGTAAAAACTGAATTCAAGTCCACTACACAAAATTTGAATATTTTGTGAGCTACCTGTACATGTATGCATGGTGTTTGTAAGAAGTACACTGACTGCAAGATGTATTTCTCTTGTCTGTCCGTATTAGATCTGTTTTTCATAGGATAAAATTTGTCAGATGGGCACAAACAAAACCCAGAAAAGCTGCCTGTGGTGCAATGTTTGTTTTCTTGGCAGCAGCGAGTTTGGTCATTTAATTTCCGCGAATCGAGAGATTCACTTGCCCGAGCTTTTGTTTTTAGCCGAGGATCTGTGTCAGCATTAGTCATCGTATGTTATTGGTTGCTCAGCTCAAGATAGCGGTGACACGCACTGTGACTCACCGGAGGGATCTCTATAGAGAGAGAGAGAGGAGAGAGTGGGATGGATGAGTGATGCAGGGATGAGTGGTCAGAGATGAAGGGAGAGATTGGGGTGGTAGAAAAGAGGAGAGAATAACATGAGAAAGAGAGAGAGAGAGAGAGAGGAGAGTGAGATGGATGAGTGATGCAGGGATGAGTTGTCAGAGATGAAGGGAGAGATTGGGGTGGTAGAAGAGAGGAGAGGATAACATGAGAGAGAGAGAGAGAGAGAGGGAGTGAGGGAGGGAGAGAGACAGATGGAGAGATTGGAGAGAGAGAGAGAAGAGAAAGAAAGAGAGAAATAGAGAGAGAGAAAGAGAAGGGGTGGTGGGATGGATGAGTGATGCAGAAATGAGTGTGGTCAGAGATGGAGGGAGAGATTAGGGTAGAGGAGGAGAGAATAGATTAATAAGAGAGAGAGAAATAGTGAGTAAGAGAGAGAGAGAGAGAGAGAGAGAGAGAGGAGAGTGGGATGGATGAGTGGTGCAGGGATGAGTATGGTCAAAGATGGTGGAGAGATGGGGATTGTAGAGGAGGAGAGAAAGAGAAAATGTGTGATTTGAAGAGAGAGAGAGAGAGAGAGAGAAGGGGAGAGAAAGAGATGGAGATAGAAAAAGAAGAAAAGGATGGGTGAGTGGTATTTAATGAATCAGGACCAGTGGCGCAAATCCATTTTGAATTCGGGTGGGGGGGGGGGGGGTCACCACATGATTTAACTTTTGTACCTGTCCGAAATGACTGACAATTTTTTCTGACAACCCCCCCCCAAAAAAAAAAAAAAAAAATAAATAAATAAATAAAATAAAAATAAAAATAAAAAAGGTTATCACATTTTTGGGGGCGTTTAGTTTTCCTCCAAAATTCTCCGACAAGCAAAAAAAAAAAAGAAAAAAGAAAGAAAAAAGAAAAAAAAGATATAGAGGACTTGATTATTTTATATTAAGAGAGAGGGGTAGAATATGCTGATGACGATGCCAATAAAATTGAGGATGACTGAGATAGGTTACTTTTGTTGAAATTAATGTTGAGAGATGGAGAAAGGAGTGAGAGAGAATGGAGAAATGTGAAGAAAGGGAGAAAAGATGTAGTGATATATAGAGAAAGGAGATAGAGGAGGGATGGGATGGAGATGATAGATAAGGGGTGATACCATAGTAGGTCCATGACGGTGATACTGGGATAAGTGGTTGATCATGTGAGAGATGGAGAAAAGGAGGGGATAAATGAACAGTTAGGCAGAGGGTTAGGGCGTGGTGTGAAAAAAAAGAGAGGAAGAGGAATAATTTAAAGGAGGATGAAACCCTGGGAAAAATTCAATTTTAATGAAAAGAGGTGATAGAGAGAAGCAATTTTTAAAAAGTTCCATCAAAATCGGTTATGAAATGAGAAAGTTATGAAAGTTGAAAAGTCTCAATTTACTTTCTATGGCGATCCTCAAATTGGCAATGTTGCTTCAAACTCAAAGTGACAGGTTTAATAGTACAAATCTCAATATGTTTTGTACACAAAATTTCATATTTTCTCCATTATCTCTAAAGATGCTGCTTGTCTTTTTGTGAACTCAACATATGTTGTGTCAAATACATGTACATTTTCCAGTGATATATCTTGAGCTAAGAAGGAGACAAGCTGCACCTTGGGAGATAATGGGGAAAATATGAAATTTTGTGTACAAAACATATGAAGAGTTGTACTACTAAACCTGCCACTTTGAAGGAACATTGCCAATTTGAGGATCCCCATAGAAAGTAAATTGAGACTTTTCAAACTTTCATAACTTTCTCATTTCGTAACCGATTTTGATGGAACTTTTTAAAAATTGCTTCTCTCTATCCTCTCTTTTCATTAAAATGGATATTTCCCCAGGGTCCCATTCTCCTTTAAACAGAGGGTGGAGGAGAATGGCAGATGAGAGATATTGATATCAAGAGAGGGGAATGTGACAGATGTATTGAAATACTTATGCAGGAATATTTGGTCAGATAAGCATTAAGGGGGAGAGAAAGGGTTGGTGAAAAGATGAAGTATAAGATATGAAGAGAGAGCATGCTTAGAGCCAAACAACATTAGCTATGTTCATACGAGCAGCGGATGGTCCTCCTTGTACTGTAGTTATGAACCGTGTGGACAGAATAAACTTTAAGTTTAACATGACCTCTCTGCTCATGTTGAATGACTAACGCTCGACTTTTAGTCTCAGAACGAGCGTCATTGTTTTGGGCCCGTGTGAAGCCTTGTCATTGTTAGTGAGGCCGTTGTTTCGTTAACTTAAAGTTTCGCTGACTTAAAGCTTTGAAACTACAAGTCCCGTATGAACGTACAGTGTAGCTAATGTGAAGAGAGGGTGATAATATGCTGAGGAAGAGAGAGGAGGATGGGATGTAGCCTATATAGATAAGATAGGAGGAAGATGATTCATGATGCTGGGAACTTGGAAAGCATTGTCAGATATGGAGGTGAAGGGAATACGTACATGGGTGTGAAGACTGAAAAAAATAGTGAGGTATGATAAAACGTAAAGGAAGATTAGAAAAATAGAAAGATTGAACATGAAGAGGGATCACATGGATACACTTTTCAGGTTAAAGAACATTAAAACATAATAGCAATACACCTTTAGAAAGACTTGTACTTTACATGTAGATAAGTACACTATGCATTATAGAAGGAAATGTGGATAATTATCTCCAGGAAAGAGAGAAAAAGAAAAGGGAAGTTGAGAAAGTTAAGAGAGCTATTAAAGAAATATGAGAGAGGATAATTATAATGAGTGATTTTCTAAAAGCTGAGGGATGAGTGTCGATCATGAAATCTTGCCACATAATATTCAAGAGGTCTTTGAATGATCTCATGATTCACATTCTAAGAGGAGGGAAGTTTTCTCACCTCCATTAAAAACAGCAAAGTAGAAATTATTCAGCAATGACTCAGTGTCTTGCATACATAGTTGGAAAAAAAAACACACACACCATGAAGTGCGAAATGTAGCACTTACCCCAAGTGTTCTTTGCATATTTCTGGAATGTATGAGCAATAAGTATGGATTACATGTTTCATATTGTGAAGTGCCTTTTAGATCTATTATTATTTTGGTGAAGGAATAATTTTCAGTTTTTTGAAAGCAGCAGAGGTTTTTTTTTTGGGGGGGGGGTCATTGTGGAAGCTCATAAGGTCTAACTTTAAAACTAACATCAGTTAGTTTCTTCTGTGAATTTTTTTTTCTCTGGATTTCAGAACAGTCATGGGTGCACATTTTGATGTTGATGAATGCCATTTGGTGGTATGTACATGTACATTGTAACATCAGGATGTACATGTATGCAGACATTAATTATGTTATCTTGTTAACCATATCTTCACTTGGGATCACTTTTTGAAAATAAAAACAGGGGGTAATGTGATGAACTTTTACATGGTTGACTGCTTGAGATTCAGTGTTGAGATGTAGTTTTGCATCTTTTGCAGCAGATATTCTCCATTGCAAATGTAGATGTCATTACCCCCTGTCCACTGGAAATGTCTGTGGGGTGCTTGTATGTGGACATTAATTATGTAATTTTATCACCCATGTCTTCACTTGGTTCTTGAGAATTAAGACGGGTTGATGATATAATGAACTACCACATGGTTGACTGCTTGAGATTCAATATTGAGATGTGCATGAGATGAACGTAATTCTTGCGTATTTTGCAACAGAAATGCTATAGTGTAGATTCACTAGTGCAGATACATGTAACATGACTCAACTCCATTGGAAATAATGTTTCTAGGTATGTCGTTGGGATGCCCGTATGCGGGCATTAATTATGTAATCTTTTCAACCATGTCTTCACCACAGGTCAGTTCTCGAAAATGAAGACGGGTAATGTAATGAACTGTCACAAGGTTGACTTGCTTGAGATGCAGTGTTGAGATGTGTATGAGATGTATATTACTCTTGCATCTCGTGCTCCGTTGAGCCCTTCTCATATGACGCATCACTGAATCACATGATAACAGCATTCAGACCATGAATAATGTGTTCTATGTCTCTCTAGTGCGGGCAGGTGCGCTCCGTGAACAACATCCTACATTGTTGATGAACGTGATGCATTGATGGCTACATGTAGAAGTAGAAAGTTATCCATAGTCATAGGCGGTGATCGGGGGGGGGGGGGACATGTGACCCCCCCCCCCCCCCCGGATATTTGAAAGACTGAAAATTGAGAATGATCCTATATGTTTGGATTTTGAATCAATAAATAAATTTGAATTTGAATTTGAATTTGTATAGCAAATAATGGTAAAGGCTATTCGCATCGCCACTGCCGCCCCCCCCCCCCCCCCCCCCAGCCATAGTCCGTACATGATAGAGCGTGTTTTGAAAATTTCAGTATTTGAAAAATTTTGAAAAATAGATCTGACATTTGTTTGGAATGTACACTGTACAATGACTGATTATTTTACTCAAGATTTTATACAAACCAGAAGTAGTTATAGGTCTTAAAGTTTGGGTAGAACTTACATTACATTTGATAGTTTATGAAACCATTGTCAGAAAAGTTCAGAATGCTTGTGCATTACATTACTGCTTAATTAAATAGTACAGAGTTCCCACGGTCATGGAAAAACTTGGAAAGTCGTGGAAAAATAAATTCTTCTTGAAAGTAAATTGATTGTGGGTATAGCCGTGTGTAGCTATGGCAGCCTTCCATCACAAACATGAAATAATAAATATCACTGTGTGGTATTCGTACAGCGCCTGGAATGCTGCAACCCATACCAAAATCTGGTCATGAAAAAAGGCAAAAATGGGTCATGGAAAGTCATTGAAAGTTGTAGAATTCGGTTCTCAAATTTCTGTGGGAACCCTGATATTTGATCACTTGTTCCATTCAGTGGATTTGTTTTTTTATCAAATGAGATGCACCAGATGAATTGTTCCTATGTCATACCAATGACAAGCTATATGTAGGTCATGGCACTGATAGCAAGCAATCTTTATTTAGAAATTATGTATACATGAGATTTGTGTAGAATAGAAATGGGTCTATTTCATAATACATGTAAGATCATAGGATTAACTTCTCAAAAATTCACCCTAAAAGGATGCAGGACCTCAATATTGTGTTTTAAGTGCAAGATGAGTCATAAATCAGTAAATATTGTATTATATGAAGAATATAGACAAGGTCATGCTCTATACTACATGTATAAATAGAACAACTTTTATATTATATTGTAAACCCTGAATCGATATAGCAAGGGGGTAGAAAAATGAATTTAGGTAGAATTCCAGCAGGATAATGATATATCCAAACAACAGTGTAGGGTTGATTGCCTCTTGGAATGTAATGACTCAGTGTGACACAAAGGTAGTTTATTAGGAAGATGATCCATATCATATGGGACATGAAAAACAGGCCAAACTTTCTCTAAGGTTTATGCATAGTAAACTTGTATTTATAGTGTGAAGTATTTGCTTTTGTTTGTTTTTGAACTTGTTGTTTGGAGGTGGGTACACATATCCTTCATTTCACCCCTGCTGTATCTCTTTAGACATTTTGCATCTCTCTCCCACTTCTCCCTCTCTCTAACTCCTATTCTCCCCCTCTCTCTCTGACTCTCCTTTTCTGCCTGTCTTTCTTTGTGTCTTTTCCCTCTGCCCACAATTTATCAAACGTAATTTTTTATTAAAATATAAACCTAGACATGCAATGAAATATTTTCTATCAAAATGAGTTCCAACTTCCAAGTTGATTTCATACAGTGCACATGCAGAATATTGTGGAATGTCACTTGTACATGTAGCAATCACATTTGCATGAAATGATTTCAGTTTTATCCACTCAAAATTTATTATACACTCAAAATTTATTATACACAATGTGCAAATAGTGTTATTCATCTAAATGCTTATTAATAGTATAAAAAATTTAGAAGTCTAGGTGCACTAATTCCCACATCCACTGTCAAGCCAGAAGGCTGCCCCACCGATAAGCTTGCCATATTGATTATAAATCAGCCGCCAGCCAGACCGCTTAGTGAGATGATAAACAAATTTACTATTCAACCTCGGACAATGTTAATGACCACTGCTAATAGGCTGTGAGTCATTATTCACACAATGCACCCTGCATAATAACTTTTATTGTTTTTGCACAGGTTGAATAATAATGAGACTGTATGAATATCACTTTACTGTTGATTGGATTTCGGTTTTTGACTTCCTAGTCATTAGATGCAAGTAATCTCGTCAGGCCTTATGAATTTAGACTAAGGCTCATTAATTTCTGGCTTTTCATTGAAAGAAAATGTCATTAAAGTGATTATTTGAATGTGGTAGCTTGTGGCAAAGCTATTAACATATATCTGATGTATTGTATTATAGATTAGTATTTTAAGAATAGAGATGTGAGAGAAGAAATCTATGTAGGTGATTATAATATTGGATTGATTGAATATAGAATTCAGATGTTACTTGAGACTGGCACATTTGTTTGTGGACTAAAATTGAAAAATTGCACTTATGTACCCTTATGTACATGTTCTAGTGTTAGATTAATATACTCTTGACATGTATTGTTTTCTGATGAAATTGCATTGTGTTTTTTTTAATTACTTTAAAAACAAAATCAAGAGAATATTGTCTGTAGACTGATTGACTGATACTGCATCATCTTTATTCTATTATTTCTAATTTAATTTGTATTGAAATAGGAATTCTTACTATTTAATATTGATTTATTCTTGTTTTCTTCTTTATGGATTAGAGGTTTTCCATTCAAGAGAGAAAGAATCAGAAATTTTTAGTTTGTTTATTTCTTTAAAGAAAGAAAGAGGGAGACAGACAGACATAATGACAGTATGTGATTACAAAAAGAATGAGTGGTAAAGATAGGTAGAGAGAAAGTGGGGGGGGGGGGGGAGAAGGAGTGACTGACAGAGAGGTTTCATATATGGAAGCATATGAATCACAATGTAGAAAAAGTCAAAGATACGATGTTAATATTTCCTGTTTTCAATAAAGCATATCTTACAGTCAAATTTGCTTAGAATGCGCCGTAGCCTGATCCACATAAATTAATGGGAAGTGGCATAGAGTATGTTATGAACAAAATTCTTACAACTGTAAGTGGTGATTCATAGATCGGATATACTTCACAATATCCATGCAATATGTTCTTTCTGTTTGAATTTGTTGGTGAATTAGTTTAGATTCTCATTTTATCTTCCTCTTCCTAAATGCAGATCTTCTTTCTTGTATACCATCTACATTTTTCTAAAATTTGTCTGAATATATTGTTCTCTTTCTTCCATAATTATCTTATTCATTCAGGCTGGCAGTTTACTATTATATTACTGCAATATACCAAAGAAAAATATTTTCAATGAATGATTTGAGTAAAATCTTTTTTTAGATTAGTGCTGATTTTTTTTGCCCACCTTGCTAGCCACATACTTTCATTATTCCCTTTCTCACCCATCCATCTCTTTCACAAGAAATCAAACAAGTTCGTAGTAATGAAATGTCATCTGTATGTTGATTGTAGACGACAGACAGAATTATGCTGTCCTTACAATGCCAATCAGTTTTCTATGGCTTGCAAAAAATCTCTGATTTAGATCAAATGTATGAGCAGAATTATGCAAAATGATCAATCTCTGCCCCTGTCTATGCCTGGGTCTCTCTGTCTGTCTGTGTCTGTGTCTCTTGGTCTCCTTTCTTTTCATACCTCTTTATCACATTTTTCATCTTTCAACCATATCTGCTTTGTGGACTCCATGTGTGCAAACAATAAGCTAGAGACACATAAGCACCTAAAGTCTCCCTGTGCACACAAAGAGAACAAAGGCTCCTTTTTTCCCCTTTTCACACTGGCTGCATTGGGCCAGACATATTATTAATTAGTCTGTATTTGCAGACCCTTATCGATAGTCATATATTCTCTGACAAAGGTTGATTGTGAAAGATGAAATTATTTGCATGGCTGTGATGTGGGATTAGTGTAATAATCAAGGAAATTATTCTGTATCTCTTATAGTGGTTATGTTTTTAAAAAGGACATTTATGGAAACATTGATGGATCACTCTTTTGCTTCTGGCTATCATGGATGTACAGTGATCCATGAAGGTATTGAAACATATGCATAATTCATGTACATGTACTTTGTATGTTGCATTTATTAGCTATGTCTCTTCTTTATTTTTATCTTTTCTTGGCAAAGGAATGATATGAATAATGATTTGTATTCTACACAAGTTTGATCCAACGCTGGGCTCTTGCTCAGTGCATAAAATTTACATTGTGTGCTTCTGTCCAATTACATGTATGTAATTGCTTTAGAATGTGGGAATACTGTATGTGTGTGTTCAATCTTCTGAATCATACACCATGTGCAGATGTATTGTTTACTTCAATGTTCTAAGATTTGAGAATTGTTGCTTTAAAATAGTTTGCTGTCTGTAATTGAATGCATTATCTTTCTCATTCTATAATAGTAGATTATTTTCGGCCTTTGCACTAATTATCAACCGAAATCATATCAACCTTTTCATCAAGAATAAACTAGTCTATTTTGGAGTTGTTCAAATCTACTTTTTTATGTATGTGCTATGATAGTGTAGGCCTAAACAGTGAAGGAATATGTTGGGTTTTTTTTAAATCAAGGATGACTCCTTGACACCAGGCTACCTGGGCAGGAGATACCCATTACCTAGGGGGGATGGCATCTTATTCCACGCATGGCTTACCCGCTAGCGTGCTCACCCCTGCACCCATTCATTGGCAGTGGAGTGAAAAGTCTGGGGGTTTTTCTGTCCATCTCCCGTGCCATATTGATTTCACGTGCAGGCTGTTACCATACAAAACACTGATTATGAAAATGGGATCGTAGCCGGAGCAGAGGGAGATGTACTAGTTTAGGAGCACAAACTTTTTAAAACAAGTCCTTTTTCTTTTGTTAGATTATCCCAGTGGAAATATGGAAATAACACTTTTTAATTCTTGGGAGCTTTTTTGAATTTGTTATTGTAAAAGTAAGAATTACTTGCATAAATTTTAATGTTTGATATTAGATTTTACAAGAGTTTTGTTGGGGATTTCCAGGGCTAAATTGTTCTCTACTCCAGTGTGTCTTTTTCACTTGATTTCTCCATATTAAGGAAGAAAAATCAATTACCTGGAGGTATTTTCTTTTTGTTGTCTGATAACAGGCATCCCTCAGACATTCAGATGGAATACCATTAATTTGGAATATTGATTTTATGCAAATAGAAAACTGTTTGCAAGGTGGGAAGAAAATAAAATCATGAAAAAAGTAATAATGACTTGGAAAGAAATTGAAAATCTTAACAATATGGAATTTCCAGAATATATTTAGTGCAGGTTGTTGCAATGTAATTACTTGCCCATGGCAAAAAAATTGGTTAATGCTCAATTTAAGGCAAATATTCATTAAAAATGAACATTTAAAGCAAGTGCCTGCAATTTTTATTTAGGTTTTACATGTACATCATGATCATCATCCATGTTTTTGGAATTTTTATAGTCCCTGTTTAGATAAACCAACCTTATTTTTTAAATGGTGTATTAGTTTTTCCTGGTGCATTTATTCTGCCAAAATCACAACAGTACTTACTGTAGGATTTTGTTTTGACTAGAAAGATGTACTCTCAAACAGTCTGCAATTCAAGACTAGGGTGACTGGGTATGATGCAGCGAAGCGCCATCGGACCGCAAGAGTGTGGCTTGGAGACATTGTCCGTCCCGAAGAGAGCTAGCAGAATAATAGATCAGCTCATTCTCGTTTCCATATTGCATGCTTATTGGTTGGATATCTATTTGAGCTTGCTTTGTCCCCCCTGGGGAAATTCGAGACTGAAATGGGATCTACTGTTTTTCCAATATTTCACTGGATGCTGTGATAGATTGGAATAAATAATACTCTTTTTTAACATAATCTGTCAGATATTCTGGCTGTTTTTCTAGGACTATAATCAAGTGTCAATGTCCTTTTCATATTTAAGCAACTCTCAGTACTTTCTATCAAAGCTTACAGTAGGATTAATGAGTACAGTGTCAAATAAATAGTTTCTTTTTAAAAATATTGTATAGATATTCATCTCAAATTGAAATAAATTCTTAATTAGAATCATCTTTTGTATCTTTCAGTTACTTGGTCATTTGATGATCTGTAAACTTCTTCTTGTGCAAGATTTGCAAGATGTAATGATTAGATGAAATAAAAACAAATTTCTCAAAATGATTTGATTTGACCTGGGTTTATCCTCTCTTTTCTAAGTGCAATAGCAAAAAGTATGGAAGCCATTCACATCCCTAGTTTGTAGGTACAGACCCCTGTTAGGCAAAATGTAAAATGCAGGGTCTGAACTATTCAGACCCTAGACTAACACTCACAAGCTCTATGTAGTAGCTGTTTACAGCCATTTGTGAACAGATTTAGGCTTGACTCCAATCACCATGAACTGTAATATAGATCCATCCAAATATCATTAGCTGAGAAGCAGAAAGGCATTACTTGCAACTCTGTCTAGTGATATAAGTTGAAGCCCTTCTGGCTATATATGCAGAAGATATGGCCTTCTTGCAGACAAGGGATATGCTTGTTCATGTAGAACATAGCCGAGGCTCGAAACAAATCATGGTGAATTTTATGAATGCATCAAAATAAGCGTCTGTTCATTACTTCTTGCAGGCTATCACACGATATGAAAATTTAGCTATCACAATCAGACCATAGTCCATCAGGTGGATTTTGATACCGTAACCCTCCAGCTACCCATCCCGCTCACCTATCACAATTGAATACCCCTCTGCCATATGGCCTGCTGTTTCTAAGAAGATGCTCGTGAACACTGTTTCATTAGTGCAAGTGTCATTGCCCGAGGATGCCGAGAGTCGGTGTCAAAGCTAATCAGGCGCTGGTCCGGTAACGCCCCGAGATGCCCCTCGTCCATTCTGCTGATGACCTGCTGAATATTCGGTCTCTGTTTGGATTCAAAATGGCTGCAGGATAGATAGAGATATTTCTTTTCGTCTAATGTCTTGTGAATATTATTTATTACTGCCTGCGTCCACAGATTCCATCTTCTGAAATTCCTTGTTATTTCAATATTATTTAATAATTATCGCCTGCATCCACATTCTGTGTTCTGCATTCTGCATTCCAATTTCTGTATTCTGAAAATCAATTAATTTCTTCCATATCCTGATTGGCTGCAGGATAGACATGGAAAACCATTTTTCTTAACTATGGTATTTTGAATATTATCTATTATTGCTTGGATCCATATTCTGATTGTCCTGGTTTTATTCTTTCATCTTTTGAATATCATTTCATAATTACTGCCTGCATCCACATTCTGTCATGTGCATTCTGCATTTGAATTCTGTATTCTGAAAATCAATTCATTTCTTCCATCTTCTGATTTGGCTGCAGGATAGATAGGGGGAAAAAAACTTTTTTCTTCTACCATCTTGTGAATATTATTTATTCCTGCCTGCATCCATATTCTGAATGTCCTGGGTTTTTTCTTCCATCTTTTGAATATCATTTCATTATTACGGTCTGCATCCACAAGGTCTGGAAATCCTTCTATTTCTTCTTTTTAAAAAATATATTCTCAAATATGCTCACATCCTGGTATTCATTGCAATAACCAAAACCTGTTATGGAAGGATGAAGGGAGGGATGTAAATTTAGCATTATTTCAAACACCTGAGCAGCCCACATGACTTCTTCAAACAGAAAAGACAATTAATGCCTGTATAGAATTGTATAATTGTGTATTCATGCTCTTAGCTGTGATAATGTATAATAATTGGATTTATAGAATATTTTTCTCTGGGGATATTATTATATAATGAGCAGCTATGATAAGGAGCTCAAGCAGCATTCAAGAAATTTCTACTTAGGAATGATGAATAGACTCATTATTGGACTTAATCACAGCATGCCTCTGAATTGGTCTCTCCCCATGAGACCAATACAGGAAAGTCAATCACCAGCATCATTGATCATTATGTACCCTGTTCATATTATCCATTTTACCTGGGTCAGCTTTGCGTTTGACCCAGAGCTGATAAAAGCTTGCATAAGGTGCTCAAACTTGGAGGAAGTTCTTCCTACCAATGATGTAAAGAATCATCAGTGGACTTGCAGATGAGGTCAATACAGGGCAGTAATAATCACCTGCTTCATTGATCATTATATACCCCATTCGCATTGACCATTTAATTTGGGTCAGCCACGGGTCTGACCCCGTATAGGTTTTGAGTACTTTGAATGCTTTAACCCGTACAGAATCAACCTGGATCAGACTTGCACAAATCTGACCCACCTCATTTATAGGTCAGTGTTGGGTTTGAAGAAAATGCTAGCTCCGCAGTTTGTATGTGTCTTAGGTTTAACATGTGGGTTGACTAGAGGGCAAACACTGTACTGAAATTCAAAAGATCTCATTTCTTCTTTCTCTTGTTCTGCTTTTTACATATATTTCCTCACATATGTGTACAAATTTGCTTTCTCTTGTTCTGCTTTTTACATATATTTCCTCACAAATTTGCTTATCTGCGATGCAGTCTATATCCCATGTTGTCTCATATTTCATATGACAGTATGATTGCTCATATTTGATTTACATGTACATGTAGGTCAACATTGCATAAAGAGAGCCAGTTTTGAATACATTTTTTATATGAAAGAGACTATAAACTCTCGGCTACTATTCCTGGCATCGAACATGGTGGCAATAGAAATGAGAAAATAAGGTGCCTGGGCTTCCCTCTCTTGAATTTCCCTTCAGATATATCATAAATGCTAATCATTAAGGCTGCCCTAAATGAAACCCATACATGTCCCTGCGGCAAACTTAATGAGGCTTCTCATTATGTCTGGTTATTGTTGAGTTGGGTTACCCCATGTGTTTTGTTGGGCTGTTGCTATTTGGCAAATTATGAGCAAGATTTTAAGAGGCAGAGTGATACAGGTAGCTTTTAACCCTTTTGCGACAGCATCCCACATTTTGTGGTTTGGCTCAATAACTTTTGATTCAGAGCTCTAAAAAATATACCAGATGCATGAGTAGAAAGAGCAAATATTTCTGCACACACTGTGTCCATTTCTGTTGCATGACCATACTGTGTTTGATGCCAGGAATTTTAAAAAGGAGAATAAGCTTCAAAATTCCTTAAATTGGCTACACATTGAGAGGTTCAAAGTCATTCTTTTGATCGAAATTGGCAATTTTTTCAACTTTTTGACAGAGTTCCTAATGATGTTGTTCTAAGGATATTACAATTTATTAGAACCATGTAGCACAAAAAGAAAACTATTACTGTTGCCAATTTGAAGAACAAAATGTGATCAATATAGCCCTTAAATAATTGCTGTCCTGAAAGGGTTAACTGAGACCATTTTATCAGTAAGCTTCCAATCATGATGTCTCTTCTGACCTATGATATTAGCTGTACAGGTTCCTGTTCAGGTGTTCATGTTTTTGTATCATAATGTGTTAAATGTCTGAAGTTTTTACATGGATTACAAATCTCTTTTTTCATATAAGAACTTTAAATTCTAAATGACTAGAGTATTGCCCAAGAAATGAAATCCATTTTTAAGTTGTTTATTTCATTATCAGTCTTTTTATTCAAACGTGAAGGCTATTGAGAGAATTATACATTCCATTTCAATCCCATTTTGTTTTGGCTCAATGTGCTGTCAAACACCTGTCTATAAGCTAATGCCTGTATGTAATTATGAAGACTGCATTTACGAATCTCTCTGGCCCAAATTCACAAAGGAGGTTTGGTTTAAACCATGGTTTTAACTCCCTCTGGGTTTTTTAAGCGTACGTGCGCACGGAATCTGATCCAATCATATATTTTCTTTGAGCGCGCGCATGGGCAATGTGCGCTTATTTACGCTTATTTTAGTACGCTTACGGAGGTTTAAACCTTACGCGTGGTTTAAACCTCCTTTGTGAATTCGGGCCTCTGAGTACATTTAAGGAAAAAACATGAGACTACCTGTCCATAGGTAGGGATAACTTCTCTTACTTTCCTTGAGCAGTCTACATATACCAGGTTTTGAATGATCACAGAAATTGTTATTCAGTCTTAATTTTTCAAAGCTTCTTTCCCCTAGTGATTTATTGGTCGTTTCCTAAGGAACATATGTTTACTTTCTATAGTGCATTATGTGTTTTGGGAACCGCGTACTATTGCAATTATTACTTTTAGATGTTTACATAGCATTCGTCCCTTGTCTTCATCAATCTCACTTTCGTTTCACGTTCTGTTTTCTTGGCAGATTCATTCCCTTCAGGATTTCTTCAAGGATGACGACGTTTTCATCGCCTACGGGCAGGAACGCTTCTGCCATGACGACTTCGATCTTGCTATGGACGGTGAGTACACCTCCGAGGCGAGCAGGCACAGAATCTGTCTGTACCCTCTTGTTGCACAATCCCAAAATGTTACGGATGTTGTACGGGATAATGTGGTCCTGATGATTAAATCTACAGCCTGCCTGGGGTGTAAAACAGAGACAAAGGGCAAAAAAAGCCTGAAAATTTCGACAAAGGCAAATGATTTTTGCTATAGGTGGGGATGTTGATAAGAGCAGCTCTAGGGTAATTCATAAAAATTTGGAAACCTGCTCATGGCATATTATTTCATGTCTTTTGCATTTTTAGATGCAAGTAGAGCATAGAATCTACAACATAAAATGTCCAAATGAACCCTCAACAGAATTTTTAAAATTCTCTTTTTATACCCCAGGCAGGCTATAGATATTTACTCTGCTGCTTTATTACCAGTATTTTATCTAATATAGTGTAGGCCCCCGGTATCAACAGAAAGCCTGTGTATTTCTCTTTACGATGAAGTGCCATTTTTAGGAATTATGCACTCATGGAAAAGGATTATGGAGGTCTATACCAAATGAAATGTAACAATGTCAAACATTATGTTGTCTGCTGAGAGCAAGAAGGGTTTTTGCTGTACATACATTTGTAGTAAGGTAGGAGCAAACACCTTCTGACAAGCAGCACACAATACTGAATATTGATATTGCTATATGTGCATGTACATTTATTGCAGTTGGCTCTGTTACACTATCATACAAGGGTATAATTAGCTCTGACATTTACATTTCTGCCACAAATAAATGCACGCATCTCGTCTCCTACATCTCAACAACTTAAAGATCCTTTCCTCGTCCTTTTGGGAGTCCAGCTGTCGCTGTGTAAGATGACATTCAGTCTCCATCTTCCTCTTAATTTGTAACCCGAGTGCAGAAATTTGATTCTGAAATACTACCCAGTACACTTAGCACAAGTGCTGTAGTCGCTCGCTGAAATCAACATCGGTGTGTAGGCATAAATTTAAAAAAGGAGCAATGTGCCTGACATTTGTAGATCTCTAATCAACCATATTGCTCGAAATGAATCTGCTATTAAAAGAGACAAGTATGTGGCTAAAAGAAAAGTGTGTAGTAAGAGTAACTGTGCAGGTGTTTGCATAACGCCAAATATAAATGTATCCAGTATGTTGCAGGTGAATTGCATTTCAAAAGCAAATATCAAAGAAGCGTATGTGTTTGTGTTTGTGTGATAGGGTTTTTGCAGATGTGTATCAATCAGTTATGATTATTAAAAGTCATGGGCCCAACTGAAAGACAAAAGACATAACTTGGTTTCGAACAGGGCCGGGGTCCTTAAGAGTCGATTTACACGCAATTAAGATAGAAAGCTGACCATACCGCTAGACCCATTCACATCTCCCATATGTATGTCTGTAGCCTTTTACATCTTATTATGATAATCATGGATTGTAGAAAATTTTGATCATTTCTGTGATTCAAATATTCAACAGCAGCCATAGCATCAAAGAAAAAAGAATGTATATTTAAAAGAAACTTCAATGAAAAATATTGCACTGCTTTGTACATAAATGCATGTACTGAAGTGTAATTTAGTGAATTTTTTGTAAATGTCCATTATGTATGTGAGTTGCAATGCATGCAAGTTCTTACAATGTATGTACATGTATTCTCTCTTCTCAATATCTCCTTACCCCTTGAACCTCTTCTCCGCATCATGACGACACATTAGTCTATACCGCCTTTTGAGCAACATCAGCATAAATGCACACTGAGTACATGTACACTGTGAATAAGGTTTTTACAATCTTCATTAGATGGTGATGGCGCAGGAGTTTCAATTTAGATACATGTATGTACTCTTTTTTTTTATTGTGTCGTCATTGGCATGGGCATTCTACTTGAAAATATGCTTGCGCCTAATGGTCTACAAGTTGGCTGTAGATATTCAGTGTGTGGGAAGGCTTTCTCATTAAGAAATATGGAATGGATCAGTGCAGTGCAATTAGGTGCATCTGACTAACTTTATGACATGATCATTTGACTGGACTACCGTATTACTTTTTTTCTACCAGTTTCTCAAGCTACATAAATATCGTTGATCTTATTAGCTTTGTGCATTTTGCAGGGCAATAACTCTCTCTCCTTACCTCTATGAATAAAGAATATGAAAATGCTTGTTGCATTCAATAGACACTTGCTATCTTCATAAGATGTTGATGTCATGAATGCTCGCTAAAGCATGATTTACAAATCCTTTGCAGACTTATGACTGGTATTGGATGTCACAACTTGTCCATCACTCTACCTTTCCCGCTACCTCCCCCCCCCCCCCCCCCACACACACACACACAAACACAGTCCCCACCATCTGATGACAGAATCTCTTCCAACAGTCCAATCTTTCAATACTTAAAGAAGGATTACTTGACCGTCACTTGAACCTTTGAATACAATTACCCCACATATTCATATACTTTCGAAAGCCCTCACCACCTGAGAATGGGAACAACTGTAACAGTCCCATCCAAATTAAAATTGCATACAAGTCTCACATTCCAAGGTTAATGTTTGTCTTCATCCTCTACCATTGCCTACTTGAGCATCATCAGCAGGCAGCAACATCCCAGCATGACGTCTGAACGGCTGATCTTCATGCAAATCATCCTCAAACCGAGTTACCTTGATGTTATTTGTGCAGAAATTTAATTACGCCTAGTCGGCATGGACAACAAATTAGGCTCCTTACTACATTGGGAATCGAACAGATGAGTCACAGGAGGGAACATGTCCTTTATTGGATATTTGATTCTTCAAACTGAACGCGTATTCTCAATTAGCCGAATGTGGCAGACATTGCTGTCTACTCTATTGATCAAGCTACAGCAGATCCGTTACAACTTAATTTGTATAACATTAAATAACAATGGGATACATGTTAGCAAAAAATAAGCACACAGTGTAATATTTTCTCAAATAAAGTGAAATATGTAGATGATAATGCATATATATTTGTTGTAATGCTATTATACAAATTTTGTTGAAAAAAAGACACAAAGAAAATAAAAGAACTTAAATTCTCTTTTAAAACATAACTAAGTGCTAGCCTGTTTTTTTCTTTCAAATACTTAAATTATATATAATACCCACAAATCAAACTTAAGTCTCATATTATGTAAAATAGTACATTTAATGTGTTTGAAACTAAAATTTGAAGTAGTATATATTAAAGGGTTCACCTTAAACCCATATTACTTTAGATGAGAGCTTAATATCACTATAAATACTAATTTATCAGTAAACGATCAAGAAAAATCTGCTTCATTATAAAGAAGTTTTGCAATTTTAAAATAGTAGTTTGAGTGAGAACTTGTCTAAATATTTGGAAATATATATGCGTACTGTCTTTATTTGGACTTGAAATTCTTTTTAACTTGTACATAAAGAAATAACATCATTAGAAGTGACATAGGGAACTGATGTGGCATTTTCATTCTTCTGACAAGTAATGATGGCTGCTCATTGATAAAAGACTCCAAACGTGGAAACACAGTGACTCTGAGACGTGGGGGGAAAAATCAACAAATGTACAAATGTGCTTGAATCATCGCCAATTTATGAAGACATTTGTCAAGGAGCTATTTCCCACGGAATCATATTCCAAATTGACAATCTCGTTATCGGGTAACTTGATGACATCATAATGCTCTTATGACTCAAGACTCGTAAGCGTAGAAGATGATGGAGGCAGCTATTGGGACTCCACTTGTTCAGTTTACAGGGATAAAACTATATGCAGCAAAACACGCTCGGATTGCAAAGCGCAAAGTCTGATGGTTATGACAGGCTCATGCGATTTTCCAATCATTAATTTTACGTAGGGAAATCTGCCACAGTTGATTCTCATCAAACTGCAGAAGACGCCAGTCCTTGTGTGTGTACATGTGTCTATGGTGGCATATCAGATGTAGACACGCATTGTATGCATGCATGCATGATGCATGATGGGAGGTGGCTTAAAGGGGCAATTTGAGCATCCTCGGGGAAATCATTCGCTGACCTGAATTAAACAGGGGATGCTGGTAGAGTTCATGATCCCGTGGCTACAGGGAGGGGAGGTGCTCTTTATTAACACTTTTGATTAACATACGGGGTAGTAAATTCAGTCAATGATTGACAAGTACCGCTAGACTATTGGTAAAGAATGCAACATATGGGAAATGTGTACAGTAGATGCATGCAGTAATGGCAGATGAGCTAATAGTACAATCAAGGAGTTATAAGGCAAGCCTAGTAACTCCTTGGTATATGATACAGTGAAACTTGCTGTAGCAACCACCTGTACAGAAAGGCCATATGTCTTTAAAGACCACAGTATTTTGTTTCCCTTAAACAGCATTTCTCATTGAAATGTGTATTAAAGAGACCACCTGCCTCTAAAGACGACTTTTCTTGTCTCCCTTGATCGGTCTTTATATACAGGTTTCACTGTATTAACTTTTGAGAGCCAGAAGGGCGTTAATTCACTATGTTAAAAGGATATGAGTTAACCCACTGACTAATGAATTCTCTCATTCCCATAGGCTCTAAACAGAGGGGCGTTTCATCGAGTGCCTTGTCAGTGATTTTTACCGCCAAATTTGCTCTCAGCCAATCAGATGCAAGGATTTCAGTAGCTTATAACAGACATTTTAAATTGTCAGTGAAAGCAAGTTTCATGAAACGGGGCCCAGGACTACCTAATTCCCATAGGCAATGGGTTAACATTAACACCATTCTGGCTCTCAGTAGATGATATACACTTTTAGCATTATTTTAGGGGCTTCTATGACTGTCACCACTGTCCTGTATTAGTACAAGTAATTATTGTCACTGATAAGCTAGTTTATTTGCGATCATTTCTTTTTGCCAATTATTTTTTTTGTTTTGAGTATGCCTTGGTTAGAACAAGCAACTTTTATGAACATGCACCCCCTCCCTCTTAAACTTTGTTTGCAAAGCTGTATAGACCCCCATATAAAAAATATCTTGAGACACATTTTTTTTTGGGGGGGGGGGCAGGGTCTTAATTAGCAAACTTGGTCCCCTGCCTATTTCAAGATTGTGGTGTAATACCCTTTAACCATACAACCATATGTCATCTGTTTGAAGCCAGAAGGGCATTAACTCACATCATTTTACGCAGAGTAAACGCCCTTCTGGCTCCAAACAGACGATGTGTACCTGTAGCCAACATTTCTGTGTGAGAAGGGTTTCTTTACCAAAAACGACAGACTGAAATGTAATCATGCTGCATATATGTACAAGAAGATTTCTAATATCACGTGCTGATAAATTTACCCCAGAAAATGGCGTGTTCAGGAACCGTTGCCGGAAAGTTGGCCCCCTCCCCTGGGCTACGCTAAAGCCACTTACCACTACCCTTTATACATGTAGGTCATATTGTAAGATCTAATGAATATTTCATGTCGAGGAGCATGAAAAGCCGCAGCAATGCCCGAACACAATGCCTGTGCCTAATATGCATGTTGTGGTTTAAGTCAACAATGATTGGATTGGTGACTTACATGTATATTGTCGTTCATCATCTGTTGGACTTCAATTCATCTCCTCCCTCGGATGATATGATATGGTTTTAGGTAAAATTCAAATGTGTGTAGATGAATTACAAAACAAACAAAAAAATAATTGTATAACGTGATTGATTTGTGTGTCGTGTGGTAACTTTTTCATCCATGATTATACACTTTTGTAATATTCATGTGAAATGTCTGAACAGCATTTATTGCAATATTATGAGTACTGTTGTGGTTAATTGATTTAATTAAGCTATTATGCTCTTTTGCAATATATATGCAGATGAAGCATGGTTAGAAACACAATGAATTTGAGTGTTCTTGTGGTATATTTAGTCATTCATGATTATCCACTGTTGCAATACATATGCAGATGAAATCTGATTTTAAAAAAACAGCAATTAATATGCGACATGATGAAATGGAGTATTATTGTAGTCATACGCTGTGGCATTATGCCGATGAAGTACATGTATTTTCGAAAAACAAGTTAACTACATTATGAATTTGAGTAATAACACCATTCACGATCAGACACCATTGCAATTTATGCAGAGGAAATGTGTTTAAAATTGGCAGTCAATATGCAGCATTATGAAATGGCTTGTGGTTATATGCTGCTGCAATATATGCTGATGAAATTAGTTTTTAAAAACATTTACTGCACATGGTGAATTTGAATGTTTTTGTGGTCATGTAGCTGTTTATAATTTTACTGTATTGCAATATGCATGTGAAATACGTTTTAAAAAACATCACTAAATACAACATGATTAATATTAGTATTTTTTTTTGGTTATACACCTTTGCAATATAGATATTTGCAGATGAAATATGTTTAAAAACAGCAGTATGATAAATGTCATTATTCTTTTGTTCATTTAACCATGATCTGTTGCAGTATTTGCTGTTGAAATTTTTAGAATTGCTGTAACATGCTATACTATTTGTATTATTGTGGTTTTTCACCCTTCATTATAGGATTATACATTGCACAAGCAAATAAGTTAATAACAGATTATCCATTCCATAACCATGTTTTAAAGGGAAGCCACAATTTCAGTAAATTCCAAGAATTTGCATACATATACGTGCATGACAGCATGGCTCACACAGTATACACTAAAAGGCAAAAACATAGAATGTGCTATATGCATGCATACAGGGAAGGAACACTTCAAGTACATTGAAACCGATATTTGTAAGAAACTTCAGTGTGGTCATCCACTTGAATTTTGTCTCCAGCAATTTATTTTTACGAGCATTAAATGGGGTACTCATAAAAATACAGAGTTATAGGTGGAGAGTGAGTGTGAGAGAGAGAGAGAGAGAGAGGCAGAGTGGTATAGATAGAAAGGAAGATAAAAAGCATAGAGAGGGAGTAAAAGAGACAGAGAAAGTGAGAGTAGAGAGAAGAAAAACAAAGAGAGATAGGGGAGAGAGAAAGAAGTATGAGAGGGAGAGAGAGAATGTGAAAGAGAGAGTAAGAGAGAGAGAGGGAGAAAGAGAGAGGGTTACTCAATAGAGAAAAAAGTGATAGAGACCATTTGTCCAAAGACATTACAGAGGGCGCTGTAACTGCTGAAGCCTACTTTTATTTTTTACTCCTAGATTTTTATCTTTTTACCTAGAATTTTACCTTTTCGGTGATATGTGTGACAACTTTGCATATTCTATCTTATTTATCATATTATTATGTGTCTTTTAGATGATTAATGTGTTATATTTTGTAAAAAAATCTGCAATTCAGCCCACAAGCCGCAAATTTGTTATCATTAAACCATTTAAAATAAATAAATGAAAAGTACAAAGAGAGACAGAGAGACAAAAAGTTGGCACAAATTTTGTGAGACATAAAAGCAGTACCGGTAATGATTTTTCAACAGCGATGGTGCATTATAGAGTGGTATACAATGTATGTTAGGAGAGAGTGAGAGGTGAGAAAGAGACAGATAGAGAAAGAGAATGGCCATGAGGAGAAGGGAAAAAGAGAGCTAGGAGGAAACAAAATTGGGGGGGGGGGGTGGCAAACTGGTGATACAAATGCTCTTCATCTTTGAAGATTTCTTTCATAATTTAGCTACAGGAAAGTTGGAACAAACTGTAATAAGTAGGTTTATGATTTTGATATAAGGAAGATCATGCTGAGGAAACACAGTGACGCTTTTCCAACAGTTCAGGCGAAATGAGTCACCATGTTTTTAGTCTGTACGTGTTGCCCGAGGATGATTTTAATCACGAATCTATCACTCTTGACAGTGGATGGCCAAGCAGTAAACTATGAACTTTATTAGATGATGATGGATCACTTTATTACTCACAGTTTTCTCGGGCAGTTATTTCTTCCTTCAATTTTTTTCTTGCCTGTGTTTTATTAAGAAATTTTGTTACTTGAATGCTCATTAAGGCATATGGACTCTTTCCCTTCTCTCTCTCTCTTTCTCTCTGTGTCTCTTGCTCTCTCATTCTCTGTCTTTCGGCTCTCTCTGCTTCACTCTCTGTCTCTCTCGTCTCTGTAAATGAAATGAAGCAGCTATTTTTATGAAAAATGACTTGAGTTACAAGAGACTTTATAACAGTTTGTAAAAATTATGAATGGATATTTGTGTTTGTGTGAGAGAGAGAGAGAGAGTGGGGGGGGGGGTAGAAAAGTACTTTCATCGAATGCACTGCAATATGATCAGCTAAAAAGCCAACTTGATACAATGGTTTTGGTATGATTTCACCATTTTCTTTGTGCTCTTTTCATTACAGATTTGAAGAATGTATCTCCCTATCGCAAAGTTGTGCGGAAGGATCGTGCTATGCTGAAGAGCCCCTCTCTACAACGCAAGCTTTACTCTTTACCTAAGACTGTACCAGGTATGAGGTTTTAGACCTTGAATCATAACTTGTCATGTCTAAACATACACTCTCAGAAAAGATTTTAGGTTGTTTAAAATATGAACCTACCAATTGTTGGTTTTAAAAAATCCCCATATGTTTTACATACAACTTTTTTTTAACCAACAGTTGGTAGGTTCATATTTTAAACAACCTAATGATTTTTAACCAACATTTCTGAGAGTGTATCCAAAGTACGCTGCCTTAACAATTTCAGGTACCATTGAATGGGGTGAATAGGGACAAAGATTTGATAGGTGTTTTGACATATCCCCCAGCCCCTGAATGATGTAGGACATTTTTCATGTTTCTAATTAATGATTGATAAAGAGAAGGGTCTTCATCATTACTGGGAAAAAAAGGCAAAATGTTTTTCCCAATTTTGTCCCTATTCACCCTGTTTTAATGGGGTTATTACAAATTTAATATTTATCCATTCTTTTGTCACTATGCCCTTTGGAGATTGCATGTATTGCCCTGCCAACATATGGGCCCTATATACAAGAATTTCTTCCTTCCAGGATTCCATATTCTTCACAAGAGTTCAGAGAGAGAGATAGAGAGAGAATAGTACATTAGCATATAGATGTGTTTTTTCTATTTTTACAATGGGATGATCATCCCATAAAAAAGATATACATATTATATATGCTTCTTTACTCCTGCTCAACTATACTAACAGCCTTTACAGCTATTTAAAAAAATTATACCCTTAATCAATGTAAACAATACAAATATGTTTTATTCACCTTTCCTAATCTTTTAACTGAGTTAAAAACTGTAATATTATGTAGTTTTTTTTGTGTGTGTGTGCAGGTAAGATAAGATTTAATCACTCTATCGACCCCCTCTCAGGGTATGAGAGCACAACATATTTACAATAATATAAATGGTATATTGAATACATGTACATGGGTATATAGTTAACATATTAAACAACATTTCTCAACAAACATTCAACAAACAACTATAAAAATATAGTGTAAATACAACTTATGTACTAAAGGTATAGGATTTTTAACTATTCTACCGCTACGTGTAACTACCAGATAATCCATTACTTTTGAATATTTTTCATTTTCTTTCAGTTAATGGCTCCCCCACCCCCAGCCCTCGGTCCCCTTTAGCCAAGCCATCATCCCCTGCCCAACCAAGGAGAGGCTCCATCAAGACACTCAGTGAGCAAAGGAAAAACTCTGCAGGATCAGTGAGGACAAAGGTACATGTAGGTTTATATAGTCACGGAATGAAGTCCATCACTATTTTTAACATTTTGTTTCATTAATTTGCTTAACTTTAAAATGTGTATGATTTTACGTAATCAAAGTTCAGTCAGTTACACAATATTTGCTAAATAACAAAGCAAGAACTGATGATTTGTTTGGGGAACTTCCTTGTTGAAAGTGCCTTGAAATTATAAATTTGAGGTGTTGAATTCATTTTCATTTTATCTCTTTATAATCATTTTTCATGTTCTGCAAAATAAATATTTGAGAGCAATTTGTCAAATTAAAATCATAAAATGTTGTTTAGAGGAAGACAATATTGTTAGTGTGGAAATAATGCATTTGACACCACTTACACGTCTTAGCCTCATATCAAAATAATGAAATAGTGAGTACTGCAGGGAGGGCTAATTTCCTTCGTCTACAAATATTCATCATGCAGAAGTATTTTCTCATCTTTTATTTCAATTTTGTCATATTTTCAGAGTAAGGAGCTCATTCGCACAAGTTCTGGCAAGCTGAAGAATGGCTCAGGTAAGTGAAATAATTTTGATATCTAAGATATTCCATTGAGCAATGATGCTCAGACTTAGAGGTTCGGGGCAATTTGCCCCCGGAATCATTGGAAAAGTCCTGAAATTGCCTTCTTGGGCTGTGGCTGATGGGGAAGAGGGATACAATAAGCCAGATCGTAATTTGTACATGGTACAAATCACTCTGCAATTTCCCCAATTTTTTCATGCACAGGAATCTGTGGTGGACGCGCTACTTGATTAACACGTAAAATCATACTGGTGCACTCACTATAAAAGCATATAGAGGTCAATTGTAACTCGATACAATTGACCTTTATCTTCATATCGTAATTACAAACTGGCTTAATGGCCCATATGTCCCCTTTTGAAATACAGTTAGCATACTTTGGATACACAACAACAAAAAATTGTCCCCATGTGTAGTTTTTCAGAATTGTACCCCCCCTTCAACAAAATCCTGGATGCGCTCATGTTCTTAGGTAAAAAATATGAAATTTCCTCTTAGGGTCAAATGTATTTTGAGTGTTGGTATGGAATAATGATCCAAAGCTTTGAAATGTGTACATACCCGCTCGATTTAGTGAGCTTCAAAATAGTCTCACTCTATCCCTTTTGAACATGCATGTCCTGAAAAAAGACCCTCGTAATGTGTTGAGAAATGCAAGCTTGAAAGGCAAATGAGCGTGTGAGCTAGGGCAACAAAAATGTAGATGGTGCATAATGTGTGCTTACATTCCACGCAAATATGGGGTGCTGTACTCTTGCTGTGAAACCCCATCTAAAGACAAACAGAGTGTGGAAGCTAAGGTGTCAAGATGTCATGGTAATGTCAACTCAGGGGTCATGCATCATCCTTGTACTGGTGTGAGAAAGTGCAGATGAGATGCTGTTCCCAGGGTGGCTTCAGGATTATTTAAAAGGGGGGTTCAAAAAAAATTATGACGAGCAATAAAAGGACCATCTTAAAAAAGCCCCCCCCCCCCCAAATGCCCCCCCCCCAAACCCAACAAACAAACAAACAACAACACCGGAAGAAGGTTATCACGAAGAAGGGAGCGGTCCAATAAACAAAAACCTGTGACAAGCATATACAAGGAGAGGGGGGGGGGTTCCAGACCCCCTAGATTCCCATAGAAAATGTTTAGAAAATGTATAAAAATCATAAAGAAAATATGCAGAAATGATATAGAAAATATATAGAAAATGTATAGAAAGTGTATAAAAAATATATAGAAAATATAGAAGATAGAGAAAATATAGAAAATATATAGACATTGTACAGGCTAGAGCTCATATTTTATATTCATATATCTAAAGAGCTGTAGTGGATGCATTATTGGATATTCTTTGGGTACTACTGCACAAAAGATCCAATCTGTGTATAACTTGTAGAATTGATTTGTTGGACTTGTAGCTTTTCTTTTGATCATGAGAGGCTTGCCTGTTAGAACTTCCATGTACCCTTTCATGACAGAAATTATTTAAGGACTTAAATTGATCGCATTGCCATTTTGTACTTCAAATTGGCAACAATAATATTTTTCTTTTAATGCTACATGGATCTGATAAAATGTAATTTCTTTGAAAACAACTTACATGGTTAGGAACTTTGATGAAAAATTGAAAAACTTGCCAATTTTGATTAAAAAAACAATGATTTTGAACCTCTCAATGTGTTGCCAGTTTAACGGTTTTAAAGCTTATTCTCCTTTTTAAAATTCCTGGCATCAAACGCAATATGGTCACGCAACAAAAATTGACACAGTGTGTGCAGAAATTTTTGCTCTTTCTACTCATGCATCTGGTATATTTTTCAGGGCTTTGAATTCAAAGTTATTGAGCCAAACCACAAAATGTGGTCAATTGTCTTGAACAAGTTAAATAACAATATATTGATTCATTGTGATGTCCTGTGCCAAAGTGCAAAGAGACTACTTCTGCCTGTGGAAAATGCATATGAAAAGACAAGTTGTTCTGTATTGCAACTTTCACAATTGATTTCTTTTTAAAGACCATTTTCTTCCTGCACTAACAGAATGATAGTAATGAACTAATTCTAATAATTAGAATTTGTTATGAAAGTACTTCATTGCAGAACATTTATATCATGAGATTTGATGATTGTTTACTGAAAAGGATCTCTAATATTCATGGAATGTGCTACCATTCATACTTTTTTATCTGCAGTCTCCATGGACATCGAGTTTGGAGAGCGTCATCCTGGAGAGCATAATGGGGGTTCCCCCGTCCCCAGCCCTAGGAGCAATATACCGGTAGATCTGGAAGAGAAGTATGTGATTGGACGCATCATCGGAGATGGCAACTTTGCTGTAGTCAAAGAATGCAAAAACAGGTATGAAGATATAAAGTGGTACAAACCTAGCAGACGTCTTGCCTCCAAACGTTCTAGAGAGATGGTCTTTGTTAGCTCTGCAATTTATAATGAAGTTTTGGGGATCTGTAATACCTTTTTTCACACATAACTCCATAAAGTCTAGCAAGTCTAAATTCAAACTGGCTTCCTAGTGATAAATGTAGCTCTCAAAGTAATCAATCTAGCAATTCTAGTTTTCAGCTTCCACCCCAACCAGAAAAAAGTTATTATGTGAACTTCAAAAGTTTTGTGCTGTATGATATCTGTATACTGTTATCATTGTGGGTTTTTATAAATCTCTGCTTTGTTTAGATCAACCAATGAAAAGTTTGCTCTGAAGATCATTAGCAAGAGGAGATGCAAGGGAAAGGTAAGAACTGCTTATTTTTCAGTGCACAAACCAATTGTGTACAGTGTGTTTGTCATTTGAAGGGAATCACACCTCCTACGTTCTCTATATATCACATATTCTTGTAATCTGGCCCAGAATTTCCTACAATGCTATCATCCTGACCATGTTATTTTTGCTGTAGACTTCAGTTTGTAGTCAAAATGATTTCTGCCAGTCACACAGTAAAGAGTTTACTTACTCTTCAGCCTAAGATGGACCCTTACAAGATGCCATTTGAAATGAGACCGTTATCCTTTCCACCAATAACTCTTGAGTGCATACTTCTCTAAATTCATTTTCATTATCTGGTTGTTTCCATGGCAACAGGAAAAGATGATAGAGAATGAGGTGAGCATCCTGCGTCAGGTGAAGCATCCCAACATCATCCTCCTGGTAGAAGACTTTGATTGCCCCTCCCACCTCTACCTCGTCATGGAGCTTGTCAAGGTAAAGGTCAATGCAAGGTCAATTAAAGGTCATTTTAAAGGTCAATGCTAGGTTAAGAGTAATTTGAGTCTCTTGTCGCAACCTACTTTCTTTTGTTGAACTCTTCAATGTTAAAGTAGATATTCAAAGCAAATCACAAATATGCTCAATAATGTATCTCTAGAAACTAGAAAGCTTGCAGATGGCAATCGTATAAGTTTTACGTTAAGTGCGTGTTTCATGATTAAAAAATAACACAAATAAAAACACTTCTCAGCATCTGGGATATCCGAGCGATTCGCCAGAAATATACCGATGTTTTCGTGACGTCACATCAGGTGCCAATCCTGCCTAAGCAGACGACGTCCTATATCAAGTGAACGTAACTGCAATGCAATTATTTTTAAATTATAAAGAGTTTGGTTTGTTTCACCATGACCGTATTTCACATCATTCTAAAAGGGAAGTGAAACCGTTTCTAGTAACTAAAATCTTTTGTTTGTAAAAAGTCATGATAAGGGTCGATGATCAATCAAAGAAATCACACTTTCGAATTGTAAAGCCCGCTGAATTATAGCATGGATGGTATTTGTTCCCTCTTGAAACGGCGACATGCCGCGGTGCATGCAGCTGAAAATACAATGGCATCTTTTTTTGTTTACAAGCGATTGATTCCTTTATTTGTTTAACGCTGCATTTTTCATCAAAATAATACCATGCAGGAAATTTAGAGTGAGGCAACAAATAAGCATTTATACTGACGCTAGTGAAGTAAGAGAAATAAGTGAAGATGAGATGACAAAACAGGCACTGAAAATGTATAAGATGTTATGGGGCATCGTCTGCTTAGGAAGGATTGCTCCCCGGTATGACGTCACATATCTCAGCAGCGTTCAAAGAGCTCTATAGGTGCTATAGCGGGGCTGTGTTATATCATTTCATAATTGATAATAATCATTACTTCAAATGTTTCCAAGCGTTGAATTTTGATAACCTTGTTCAATCTAAGCTTCACCTATGCAATAATAAAAATTAAATCAATATTCGAAATCAATGAAATTCTACTTTAAGCATTATAGCCAGCTACATGTAAGTGGCAGTTACTAAAAAAGACATATCCCTTAAAATATGTTTCATGCCTTTATGTATGTGGTTTTACTACCTTTACTTTTACAGTCATTGTCATAATCTGTGTGCGTTTTGTTTCTCTGCATTATCAGTATATTCTTGAAAGTATATTGTTTATAGAATGCATCATTATTTCAAGTAAAGCTGTGAACTGTATTTGTGTTTTCTGCATTTCAGGGTGGAGATCTGTTCGATGCCATCTCGACCACCACCAAGTATACAGAGCGTGATGCCAGCTGCATGGTTCACAACTTATTTAGCGCCCTCTATTACCTCCACTCCATGAACATCGTCCATCGTGACATCAAGGCGGAGAACCTTCTGGTTTGCGAGCACGAAGACGGGACCAAGTCGCTCAAGCTTGGCGACTTTGGGCTTGCCACTTTAGTCAATGAGCCTCTCTTCACAGTGTGCGGAACTCCCACATATGTGGCCCCGGAGATCATTATGGAAACAGGGTATGTTATAACAGTTATAATCATGGCTCCTTATATAGTGTTCAAATCCATCATGCCGCGATGCTCATGGCGCTCCAACATTATTACCCAGTTGAAGCTGACCCACGAAAGTAACTAGCATACAAGCATACCAGGTACCCATATACCCTTGGGTGGAGAGTGGCACAGGAAGATTTATGTCTTTCCAAAGGGCGTTAGTGCCGGGCTGGGCTCAAACCCTCAAGCCTGTGACTGAAAGTCAAGCAAATGAACCACTGTACCATGACACCTCCATATAGGTCTAACCTGAGACAGGGTCATTCCTAGTCATGTGTGACCGAAGTTGTGCAAACCTCTATGAGGCCACCAGGTGTTGCAAATATAATTTGCATGACAAGTTTTCAATCATATAGTGCCCTTTTATCATTTTTCATCTTACGGGCGACTGTTCCCTAGGAAATACATATTTTCATTTCTTTTGTTGTATCCAAATGATGAAAAAAATGGGTCAATATCACCATTGACTAGTGTTTCGTGCTGTTATCTTTTTATAATGACCATACAATAATTTTCATCAATCATACACTTGATGCAAGCATATTATTCCATGACAACTTACTTCAAGACTTTGCCTAACCCTTTTGGAAATGTATAGAACACTGATCAGTGATATAATATGTATCTCTCTTTATTTGTAGGTATGGCCTGAAGGTAGATATCTGGGCTGCTGGTGTCATCACCTACATCCTTCTCTGTGGTTTCCCTCCCTTCAGAAGGTAAGATTGCCAGGGGATGTCCTTACAGAAATCAGGGCTGGACACTAGTTTTTTTTCCAGGGGGGGGGGGAGGTTTGGTTTGAAATTTTAGGGTCTGTATGCATTGAGTCATACATTAAAATCTTTAGATGTGGGGGGTCCGGACCTTGATTTGGAGTGCCCATGTGTCCCGGGCACCTGTCACTTTCAAGCGCTGCAGAAATGCCTGTGGCCTGAAACTTGCTACCTACAGATTATTTGTTTTCGCAGTTGAAATATCGGGATTGAACACCATGTGGTAATCTGTGTGAATTAGGACTGTTTTTTAATGTGCTTTTGTTAAAGGAACTTTTGAAGAAGGCTCTTAGAGAGAGGAAAGATATTTTTAAACAAGAGAAATAGTCCTTTAAGTCTATTTTTTTTGGGGGGGGAGGGAGGGGGGATTGAGGGAGGAGCAGAAATTATCCAGCTTGGTTGGTTGGTTGGTTTTATTTTCCATATAAAAAGATCATCAGTACACACTTATAAATAACTATACATGTACAAGAAAATATAAATCAAGAATTAAATGCTTGTCATAACACATTGTACTGAAGTTGCATCTTGTCATTGCAATTTAAAATATGCTGTACAAGTCAAATTTACTGTGGCATCTGAGAATAAACATTTTCATGTATATTTGTGTACATCCTGATATTCAGGTAAGTGTATTGATGCTCAACTGTAAGGCTAATTCCTGTTTTTGTTGATCCCTCGTTCCCATAATTTGTTATTGTATCATTTGATTGTAATGTTTTTATATATATATGTGGCTTTCTGCTGTTTTATTGTGGGTTTTTTTATGAAGAATGAATTGAATTGATCTGAATGGTATACCAGCCAGTATGTCAAGATAATTTTACATCTGCAGCACTGTAGCATATTGAAGTAAACATTTACTGTATTAAAGTGTACCAACCACCTGAAAAAAGAATTTGTATACCGCTAGGAAGTATAAAATTAACCTCAAAGAACTTTATCTGAAATTGTATAGGTCAACAGTTTGGGAGTATGAAGGAAATAAAGGATAACATGAAGGTGCTCGCGCAGAACTGAACCTACGTGTTGGGTTCAGCGCGAGCCCTTAACTTGGCGAGTGCGTACGGGTGCGTTGAGTAGTCTACTCACGTGTTGCTTTTATGCTTATAGAGAGTATAATTAAACTTGTAATATCTCTTTATAGAAGTGATATTTGAAGCCCATATTTGGAATATAGTAGAATGACATGGAACCTCTAACATACAGAGTAAAATATTTTTTGGTGATTGGTACCCTTTAAGTGGAATATTTTTGATAAAAGTCATCAAGAAAGGAAAGTCCAACATTACCCTTTTTCTTTGACCCCTCCAGCCAAGCCAATAAACAAGAGGAGTTATTTGATAAGATCGTGGCCTGTGACTTCAGTTTTGACTCTCCATACTGGGACGAAATCTCCATCTCTGCCAAAGATCTAATCAGTGGAATGTTAGAGGGCGACGTTGAGAAACGCTTCTCTGCCGTTGATGTCATGGATCATCCATGGGTCCAGGTGAGTTCCGTTTTAGTCTTGTTGCTGAGTTTTGTCGTCTGTACTTCCAGAAAAGTACTCTTTCAGTTCTTTCATTTGAAAATAATGGTGAGGGAATCTAGATATATTTTTTCTTTTTTAAATATTTTAGAAACAACTTTAAAATATACATGTTGCATTTATCCACATATGTTATGGCTTTTAATCTCTAGGTGTTAGCAGTTTATACTTCTCTGTCAAGTTTGTTGTGAATATTGTTAGATTGGTATATTATCACTTCCACTATTAAAGTCTGCCGCAGAGGTGGTGCCTATTCACATGTGCATTTTCATAACTACTTTTTGTTTCAGAAAAAAAGTATGGAAATGAAAAAGCAAAAGACAATTTTTTTTCCTTTTTAAACAGCATTGACCACTGAAACAATCAGGATCTATGTTTTATAGGTGACTTTTTCATTTCTATTTCTTGGCTGCACACAAAGTATCACATCCAAAATATTAGATGCCAAAGCAATATGCAATGCCGCTCACAAATATATATATTTTTTGCAAAAATTTTAAACATGGATTATGTTTATTAGTAGTTACATTTTAGTTCACTTTAATGCACTGTTGTGAGACATTTCAGATCACTTCTCATGTAGTTATCTTAGTTATTGCTCATTACTTCATATCAAAATATACTTTCATATTTCATGCAAGCTCACAAGATGCTTACTAGACATAAGCAAATGATTGATAATAATTGAATACTTGCATATGATTAATGTGGTGTAGTATGAGTCACTTGCAGTAAATGTTGCCATTCTCTTATAGCAGTTCATGATAAGTGTCACCTTTTAGTAACATTCCTGCATTATCTTTTAATCAAGAATGCGATGGATTACGCATAATACATGAGTAATATGAGCAATAATCGCAGAAAATTTTGAATCCAATCCTGTTGTGCCATAACTGTGCCATTCATGAATAAGAACGATTAAATTGAGTCTCTAAATTGGCAATGCTGACAAGACTTCATAATAACTATTTTGTGTACAATCTATCATTATTTCATTGCATTTTTAAAGTAAACATTTTAATGTGTCTTAAATTATGTAAGAGTGAAAAGATAGAAATAATTGGTGCCAATATGAGCTGATTCATAGAGACCTTTAAAATATTCTTATCTGCTAAATGCAATCATAATCATAATCATAAACACTTAGTATCACAAATATAACCATTATATTCACCATGCTCATTGCCCATCACTATGTTTACTCCATATTCCATTTTGTAGGATGACAACGCCATCAACCGCGACGTCCCCATCGATGTCTCCCACGAGCTCAGCGTGAACTTTGAACTCAAGGCCAAAGAATCGAGCAACGCTGCCGGCATTGCCGTTATCACTGTACGCATCTTATCTCACTCATTCCAATTCATAGCATTCATTCTTGCACTGACCGATTTACAGTCGAACCTGTCCATAAAACCAGCCAATGGAAGAAGAAAATGGCTAATTGTGCACTGCAGACAGATTCTGCATTGTACAACACATTTTGTTGTCTAAAGGGGCACAATATATGCCCCCAATTTAGATGTGTGGCCTGTTTAGGGGGGTGGCCATTATTAAGACATGTTTGATTGTATTCATAGTAATTTGAGATCTATCAGTGCTATTTGCAGTATAAGTGATTTGGTAAGGACTAAAATCAACCAGTTTCTGTTTCTGAAGCACATTTCAACCCATTGAACATATTTGGTAACTCATTTCATCATGAAACAAAAAAATCGACCTCAACATTTAGCAGATGAAAGTTTATCCTTGATGCCTGTTTTTAAACTGAATGGAATTCCAAGAGTGAGAATGGAAAGATTTTTAAAGCGGTTAGGCCAGTCATGATTAGAGTCATTAGGTTATGTATAAAATCACCTGATAGTGTAGGAGATTTTTTTTTTGGGGGGGGAGGGATAGATTAGCCCCCTTTCTGGCATGTACACTATTACTCAAGTTATCCATTTTTTTTTCTATCTGTCTTATTGATGTTAATGTTGAATTTCTTTATGATTCATAGAATTCTTTTTAAATTTCTACACTCTTTGTTCTGCGACAGGCAACAGCGCTGGACAAGGACGGCAAGTACTTTCAAGGGCGTCGTCCAAGAGAGGGGGCAGAGGGAGCAGAGGATATACCCCAACAAGATGAGCTTGCTTTCTAGATCCCCCCTCCACCCCCCCCCCCCCATTACACCCACCCTCCCCCCCCCCCTTACACCCACCCTTTCATCAACTCTCACTGTCAGCTCTCCTAATACCATTCTCTCTTATCAAAGTCATTGAATGGCAGTTGATTTTGGAAGCAGGTGATCATCATGAGTTGTCGTACATTTGTGTATCTCTTATGTATAGATTTGCAGTTGATATCAAACTCAATGTGCTATTGACTCAGATCAATTGCAACTCTTTAAAAAGATGGGGCCCTGTTTCTTCCATGACCACAATTACCAAGCATAAGTTATTGACGTATTTGGTTGACTTGTGGTAACAATAGGTAAATTACAGATATCATACATGTATGCTATCTTTAGCCAGCAGGTTGAACATTTGTTCATGGATTTATTGAATTTAAAATAGGATGCTAGATATAAAAGCACTTTCTCTCTAATATGGGCAAGCATTCTGACCTTACCTCACAAATAACATAGAAAGTACTGAAATAAGCAGGCTGTGCCGCTGTACATGCAAGGATCTTTTTTTTTTTGCTTCTGTTTTTAAAAAAGAACCTATTGGACAAAGAAGAAATCATAACATTCCACCAGAAATACAATTTAAATATATTGTTGCTTTTTTGCATTACTTTAAACAGATCGGCAGTACTAATTAAACTATTTATTGAAAAACGAATAAAAGAACAGAAATATTAATAGGTGGTTGCTCGTGATAATGTCATCTTAGGTTTTACGGAATGGAATATAGCTGCCTGGACCATGAGCTTTGTCTTGCATATCACCTCAATCAATTATACCTCCATACTAGTTTGCCATTGATGGACTAAATATTGATGTTTACAAAGTGTTGTACTTAATTTTTTTAAAGTGTATAGAACCCCACATTTGGACATCCAGTTCCATGAGCACTAAAGTTCAGTGTGCTTGTCATGCTCTCTCCTTGTTTACAGCTGAATAATATTAACAAATAAGCTCAATGGAACAATTTTTATTTATCATATATCGTGTCTCTTGTTGCCAAGTTGTATAGATGTACATATATTTATATTTATATTCTCCGACAATGGCTAATATTCCTAGACAATCACTGTATCAGTTAGATCTGCATTTTATTTACTCAATCTTAGTGTTGCTGCAGGTTTGTTGAAAAGAGTATAGGCTTAAATTTCAGGGTATCTCCATTAAAGTGCTTGCTTGGAGACTCAAACAGTGCTAACAAACAATCCACCTAATATTTTTTATGCATGCTCTCTGTTTAATACTCAGAAATTAATATAATGGTATATCGCATAGTACTCAAAGCAATTTCATTGGAAGAAGTCTGTAGAGTTATATTATACATCTAAGTGTCTATTGGTGTGCCCATCTCTTTTACTGATAGAATTTCATTTTCTTGTGCTGGTTCCAGTTGCCCTTTGGCTAGTGTATATTGCAAGTTCTTGAAAACCTGGGAGCTGATTTCTGTTTTAGTATCGAAAAGTAACTTGTGTCTAAAGCTTGTATTAGTCAAGAAATAAGGCTTAACTGGCATCATCATTGTCATCATCATCGTTGTCATCATAGTTATTATCATCATAATTATCATCAATATTATTAATGTCATCAATATTCGTATCATCATCAACATCATCATCCGTATCATTACCATCATCACTACCATCATCACTTTCATCATCACTATTATCATTTTCATCATCATCATCATCACCGTCAACACCATCATCATCTTCATCATCATCATCACCACTATCATTGTCATCATCATCATCTTCATTGTCATCACCAACCATTATCATCTTCCTCCTCCTCCTCCTCATCATCATCATTATCATTACTTTCATTCTGTTTATCTACTTTCCGTCCACTCAGAGGCAATCCAGGTGTTCTGTAAGCCTCAACAACTGTGGATTTCTGGGCATTAACTATAGAACTTATTTAGTTGTGTTGTGTAGGTTTAGTTTGGTAGTATATAGGCAAGCATGACACAAATTTGTCTCTGTTCATAGTGATTAGACTTTGGTTCACAAGGCCATGTATCTAGATACCTGGTAAATCCTACCCCACACAATGGTATGCTGTTGTTTAAAAGCCATTTTAGTAGAAATGAAAGAAAAAGAGTTGATTTCAACAGATAATAATGGAGTAATCCCATTTTGGTAGCATTCCAGAATCCATGACATCAAAGACAATCCTTACATTATAGTTTAAGCAACACACGCAAGGTATCCAGACGCCAGTGTTCTGCACCAGTTACCACCAGAAGCGCAGCAAAACGGGAGGCCTACTTGTTCTGAAACAACTCATATCTCTAAAATGACTACAGCAGACTTTGTTGTGGATGCCCATAGTAATTAATTGTATTTTTCTTTTGATGATAGAATGATGCTAAAGAATGTTCCTTCACTTGATGAATGAATGGGCTAATGGTGGCCTAATATGACTTTTCACACCTGTCTTCAAAACAATTTATCAAAACAGTTTTCAAAAACAATCATGATATTTATGCTGCTAATGAGGTGCTATTCAGTTTTTTTTTTGTTTGGTTTTTTTTTTGTGTAGGAGATGCCTTTTCTCTGCAATATGGCAAGAATACTTTGTGATCTGGAGGTAGAAATTACTATTTTATAGAGAGAATATAGTGCTGGGTTGAAATTGTCATTGCAATAGCATGATTCATGGACAAAAGGGATAGACTATGGTGTTACAACACTAATAATGATAATAGTTTTCTATGTGATGTCTGCATCACCCTTTAATGAGTTTGGAAAGTGGTCAGTTTCTGATGGACATTCATTCATGTTGTAGGTTGAAACACAAATCACACGTAATCAAAAATATTTATTTCAAAACAAAATTATTGGTCAGTGAGAGGCTGAAAACCTGTATCCATAAATGACTTGATATGACACAAGAATAACAAGGCGTTAGTGGGAAGATTTTTAGACCCAGTTCTTGAGTGTATGACTATTTAGGCCTTAATAATCAGTTGCCTAGATATGATATACAAATCAACAGCCTGATGTTTTACGCAAGATTGGTTTTTCTCCATTTCCATGGCAACACATTTTTTGCTTATATATTGTTAATAACACTAATGAAGCATAGTGATTAGATTGAATCCTATCACATTATTCCATCTTTTTCTGAATCATTCAGCTTACAGGATCTTTTTATTTCATTTCATCTTTAGACTTTTCTAATGTATTTCTATATGGAATGAGTTTATTTAGAAGAGAATTGATTTGAATTCATTGCCCATGAAGTAGTAGGATTGCGAATGTATTTACTTTACCGATGACAATCATTTTGTTTCATTTGGTAGTTGTAAGCCATAGTAAATAGCATATTCTAGTACAAAACAACTTCACTCTTGAGATGCTAACTACAGCAAGTTTTGATAATTTTATTTCACTTTCTAGATATAACCTTCAGAATATGTTTGTGAATAATAATGATATACATAAACATGTACATTTGTTATCTGTTGAGAGCCAGATGGGCGTTAACTCTGTGTAGAATATTATGAGTTCTTTTGTTTTTCCCTATGCAAAGTATACATATCTATTTTCTCTCTCTCTCTCTCTTTGTGTAGCAAGTTGTAGTGTAGATAACCCTGTGTCAAAATAATGTACATATGTAGTAAATGTATACTTCTGTGTGTCTAACAAAAATGCAAACTATAGCTGTGGAATTTGAATTCCACAGATAAAAATCAGTGGATTGTATTCATGTATTGCTATAGAGTAGATTTTCTTTCAACCTCTTTTTTTTTTTTTCTTAAAGAGGCATTGATCGTGATCAAAATCACAGTATGCACACTTTTCAAATTTTCAAGAACAGCAAAGAAAAAAAAAAGAATTTGTCCCAAAGAAGGAAAATTTGTTGGATATTGAATATGGTGTAAATTATACACTGTGTAGAACTAGAATGTGAGCTCATTATCTCTACTCTCTCTCTCTAAAAGAGAGTGAATTTTCACTGTTTTCACTCCACCGGGAGTCAGTCACGTCAGTGATCATTTGTTTAGGAGTGAATATCGAGTGACTATCAAATGGTTTCTGTTTTCATTCCAACGGGGAATGACATCAGTGATCACTCAATTTTTTTTTTATTTTTTTTTTTAAGAGAGTACCACAATTATTTGGAGTTGTCTAAGTCATGGATTGAGACAACACCATTTATGACTTGTTGAAACAACAAATTGTATTTGATATTAATTTCTGATTGGAATAACACAATGTACATCATACATGTATATAAAATTGATTTGATAATTTCATCTTGATCGTTGAAAATGTAGCTAAAACTTTAAGAAGAGATTGTAAATGTTTTTTTCTTTATGTTTAGACAATTTGAAATGGAATATTAACTTGATGCCAGCTTAGCAAGTATTCTAACTTATTTGTATATAGACATGTACATTTACAACTAAATGCAATTTTGCATGCAAGTATACATTCAATGAACAGTTGATTAGCCAGTTATGTGAATGGGCTGATGTTGTCTTCTGATATGTAATGTGTGATTTTTATTTTTGTTGTATCTTATCAAAAAGTGACAGCTTTATTCTCATCTAAAAGTACTAATTATTTGACACAATTGTAAATATCATGTTCCATTTTGAAGATCAATTCAAACTTTCAATCTTCATCTAATTTGTTTTACACATTGAATATTCATAACTATCATTTGAATGATAATGCTAAATTTAGTTAACGAATTCTCATTGCAACTTTCTATTTGTTATCAGTTAAAATACAAGATATTTCATGATTTTCTGGAATGTTAAAGAGATTTCTCATATTTAAGGAATTGTAATTTACTTTTTTCAAAGGATGGCATGTGCAGAGGGCAGTGTGTTTCATGTACAGCACAGCACAATTTTTGTAAGTTTTTGAGATTTTCATGCAGAAAATAAAAAAAAATAAAAACCTCACTGGCTTTTGTATGATGATGAACCAAAACAATCATTTTGTGTATTTTGTGTATTTGATGCCAAAAAATATTTGTAAAGAAGAGATTTGAAAATATAATTTTCACATCTTTTTTTGCTATGATTAGACGGCTGCAAATTATTGTACAAAAGTTCACAGATTTATAAAAGCTTGCTGTGACGTAATCGCCAGGGTGAAAGACATTATTTACTGTGCAATTTTTTTCTATTGACATTTATTTTAGTTTGTTTGCTGTAAGATAAAAATGTAACATACATGTGCTCAAATTCATGTTTCGTGGATAATCCCAAGATACAGTATAAAATGTAGTCGTTATATATTAATATATCCTTCTGTTGAAAGGGATTACATATGACATTGTTAATAATGTACTCTAAGATTTGTCCATTTTCACTGCCATAAATGTTTGCTTATTGCGGGCATATAAGATGAAAAAAAAAATTTATTTAAGGGGAAGGAAAATGACTGCATTTCATGTGATATTCACACTTCCCAAACTCTGCAGAACGAGCTTAAGAACCAAATCCTCAATGTGTATGTACCTTTTTCTTTTCTCTTTATTTTGATTAAAGCACTTCATGTTGTTGATTATTATTTGTACATTTCAGACTGTGTTTAAACTCCAAGTTCATTTACTTGTCTTTTGTCTTCCCATATTTTCTTGTGGTTATTTTTTTTTTTTTGTCTTTTCTAGTTTGCTCCAGGATGTGTTAATACTTCATCCATTCTAGATGTTTGTCAATTTTAAGAATGTTCTCTAATTATTTGTACTAACATTTTATAAGAGTAGCTAAAATTGGCTACACACAGAAGTTAAGGGGATTATGATGCATGGGATCCAAAAAGCAAGGAAAACTATTTTTTCTGATTTATTTGTTCTTTTGGTGAATTTATCTGTGCTATTAAGTGATAAATAGGCATCTTGACTGGACTTCCAAATCATGTCAAATTTGGATCAATTTTATGTCACATTAAAGAATTTACTTGCATTCTTTTCAGAAATGTTTAGTCAAATGTGAAGACAAAAGATGTTTTTTGTGCATTTGGTAGAAGATGAGATGTATGTCATGTTAGGATTTTTGAATTTTTATTTTCTAAAACAACAAAATAAGAAAATATTCCTTTCACTTGGTTTCATGTAATGCTAAATGTTCTCTGTAAATATGTATGTTTGTAAAGGAATAATCATGTGACTTTAAAAGTAACTTTCATTTTAATTCTGGGCAATATGTTTTCCTTGTTTGTGACTTACATTCCTTTGAACAAATAGTATAAAGAAATTCTAGTTTTATGGCATATTGTATTATGAAACAAATCTTTCTTGTGCATTCACAAATGACATATGCATCTACTAAATTATGAATACTTTGAAATGCATTCTGTATAGTCGTTGTGTTTTAGCAAAAATTGCTGCTGTTAGGTTAACTCTCCCTTATAGCAGAGAGAGCAAACGAGACAGAAAAAAAAAGAGTTCTTGTCTTGATTTTATTTATTTGTGCAATAAAGTGGCTGTGTTGGTCTTGTGAAAAAAAGATTCTCTGTTTTATTTGTCATTTATCTGTTCATGGTCTTGAACTTTTGTCAATTGTTATAGGTATCAAATTAGGCTCTATAGCTCTTGTTAATACTTTTAGTCTCGGTGAAAAATTTCCCTAAACCATAATCCCATTAATGGGATGTAGGACACATATATTTATAGAAAAAAGATGAACACCTTTAGTCCAATAAAATCCTTGACCCCATACATATATTAGATGGTGCCATTTGGGAGTCAGGACCATGAGAATAGTATAAGTCCCTATCCTTTAACCCCCTTTACAAGAGTCTCACTCAGTTTTAATTGAATATTGTCTTCATGGATGGTTCATCGTCGGGTCTGCCGTCAACGTCTGAATTTTGCTATTTCAGCCAAGTTTTTTTATAATTTTAACCCCAAATAATTCTTTAAAACCCATGGTAAGTTTTTTGTACACCCCCCCCCCCCCCCCACACACACACATAAAATGTACCTGTCGACAAGGGGGAGGCACATTTATCTTCAACAGAGCCCTTCATAATGAAGGGCTCTGGTCTTCAATGTATTTGAGACACGCCACATTAGTTTCATATGGGGCACGGGCCGGTTGTGCCTTAAATCCCCGAGTGATAGAAGGTTTGAAGTACAGTTTTAAATTAATTCAATCCTAACAGTGCCATGTGGCATTACTCAGCTATTTTGAACGGGGGGCTGTCTTACCAATTTGCTGACGAGTTGGAAAAAATAATAAACGGGTCTCGGATAATCCGACAAGGAGAAAATAATGAAAAGTTACGAAGTATTGAGTTTCAACATAAATATTTGGATGGGAGGGGTGCATTACGCCAATACCCTATTTAAATCAAACAAAATAAATAAATAAATAAATAAATAAATCCCTCTAGCACTATAACAAAAAGACAAAACTGACATCAATTTTTTTTAGATGATGTCAGGTTCTCGATCTTCTCATCATACTTTTTTTATTCATTTTCTATTTATAACAGAATATCATTCTATTTTGCTCTGTTAGGCGTCATTCATCATTAGATACGTGTCCCCAGTTTCCTCCCCCCCCCCCCCCCCCATGTTTTTAAGTTTTTTTGTTTGAGAGGTAATTGTGACCCAGCCGAAAATTTTTGAGAAAGTGTTCATAATTTATGAGATATTAAAATACAATTTGACGATTATTTACCTCGAAATAATTTGTGTGACAATTTTTTTCCTCAACCCTCAAAATAGGTCGCTCAGTGGTGGGGGGGGGGGGGGGTAATCAACAACAACAACAAAAAAAAGTTATCAGCAACAGCTGAAAGGGAGATCCGTATTTTTTCCTTCTCGCCAGCCCTCCAAAAGTCGCTCAGTAGGGGGGAGGGGGGGGGGGGGCTGGTGGGGTTGTGGCAGAATTTTTTTTTTTTTTGCACGCCATCCAAAAGTCACTCGGGGGGGGGGGGGTTGGGGGCCCTCATATTTTAAGGGGTTCAGTTTTCCTCCATAATTTTCAACAAAAAAAAAATGGGGGAAAAAGTTGTCAGGGGGCAATCTGCCCCCCTGCCCCCCCCCCCCCTCAGCTACGCTAGTGCCTCTGATCTCAAACGGATATGGGGGCCCACTTCAAACACTTACTACCTGCTTACAGCCCCCCCCCCTCCCCTCTCGAACAAGCACACTCCTTTCCATACATATTTCTTTATTTTTTTGAAAGTGCGAGGTTTAGAATTTTTCATTAAAAAAACACAACTTTGCAACATTTAAAGCACGGTTATCAGCCATTGTTTTGCGTTATCCCTCATTATTAGACCTGAAGAAGATTTCTTTGTCACTGCTTGTAGCATGCATGGTAGGATGGCGAGTGGGTAGAGACCGAGCATTGCAAGGGGAGAGTTATGCATGGGATATATGCGTACACTGCAGGCACGTTTTCGCGGGGGGGGGGGGGGGGGGCGCTACTGACTCCTTTTGCCTGTACATCAACTGTTCAGTTTCTAAATGTTAGTAGTGGAAATGTACAGAAATTACATGAAGTTGGGCATCTTGCTCCCCAAATATGATGTGGAAATCGGCCAAATATCGGAACTTTAACAATCGGGGGGGGGGGGGGTGAGGGCTGCAGCCCCTCCTCGTACTCCTATTGGTATATTTACGCACAACATGCTTAGGGGGGGGGGAATAATTTGATTTTGTAGGTATTGGAACATAGCTTCAGAGCGAATGTTTTAACCATGCAATATTCACAAAATTTCTTTTCATAAGACAGAACATTTTTGATACAACAGAATTTCTGCAATATCATTTGACATAGGCAGGGCTTCATAGATACAGAATAATAATTAATACATGCTCAAAATAGGTTAATTATCTGTAAAAAAAATAGGAATAGTTTGGCAGGAGGCCTACATGTATATTGTATTTTCCTGATTATAACATTGTACCTCTTCTTGTGTTGCTTTTTTTTCTACTTTCTTATTTTTCAATGAATGGTATTCCGACCTGATCATCTCTAACTTATTTTAAACATTCCTTTGCATTTGTATGTTGATGATAATCCCAAATTGTTGATTTTGATTCAATAAATTGATTTTATTTTATTTAGACAGATAATAATCTTGTGAGGGAGAGGGAGCAAAACGAGTTTGCCCCTATCCCTTTACGGAGGAAAGCACCTGCCATACACATCCTGGGTCTTGATGAAGTCATGTAGACCGGGTTCCTATAATACAAGATTAATAAACGCTGCATTTATTTAGATTCGAGGGAGCGTAGCGATCAAGTGAGAAATTATATTTTTTAATGTTGAAACTACGTATTTTAGTGCACAAAACTTTTTTGCAAAATAATTGATGTCATATAACATTTGTTTGGGTCTATACTGAGGACACATGAAGACCATAAAACTACAATGAGTTCTCTTTTGGCAGAGAGAAGCAATCTGCTCCCTTTCCCGCGCCCTTCGGGGCCTTGTAGTATATAGAAGAGTTTGTAAAGTCCGAGAAACAATGTTCTCATTAATCTGCGAGAGAGCGTAATAGCGACCTAGAAAAAATATATATTTTGGTATGTTGAGTTTCGAATTCGAAGGACAGTTTTCTATATTCACTCTCTTCTCAAACGAGGCGTATATAAAATTAACAAAAACATTGAGATATAAAAAATTAGTGTCGAGATCACTGGCATAAATCTGGGGGTGGGGGGGGGTGGGGGGTGGAGGTGGGGGTATATATACCCCCACTTTTGGGGGAGGGGGATGGCCTGTATTTACCCACCACTTTTCAAGGAAGAAATAATTTCTATATCAATCAGTTATTGATAAAATTGATAAAATTAATATAAAAGACTGTTATAGTAGTGAGAATTCCTCCTTAAAGTGCAATTAAAATGCTAAAGATATGATTTGACTGTCCCGATATTTCCGATTTTATATATCAAGATCTCTCATCCATGTCCATTACTAACATGTTTTCCATTGGTACAGATAGGCATTACATCCCCGCCTCTTTAATGCACAGTTAATGCAAAATGTAGGCCTATGTAATAAAACATGGTATTATGAACGTGTAGAAAACAAGCTCAGGATATTTTCACGTCATGCTGAGGACACGAGTAGACTTCTCGTGACTCTACAGCATCATGTCTCCAAAATTTCCTTGGTCTATCTAATAAATCTTCTACGAGGAGTCACGAGTCTTCTTTCAGGATTCAGAATGACGCATCAACTCTTTAGAGAAATTTTAGGATTATTTAAAATCAGGCGCTGTGGGGATGGGGGGTGGGGGGGGGGGGTAAAGTGTCCCCAGTGTTTCAGGAATTTGGGTATCCTAGAAATTCCCACTTTTAAATAGGAAAGTGTCCCTACTTCAGATAAGTGCCTCCTTTCCTTTATATTCCTGCCCGTTCCTCATTCTTACAATTTGATTTTATTACCATTGATAATTGCCAGAGGCCTATTGAAATCTGAGAGGTGCCCCTTCTTCCTTGACAACTGTCCCTTTTCCTTTGTAAGAAGTGCCCCTTCCCCTTCTATAAGTATCGTTTATATTATAACACGTGCCCCTTTTATATAATTACACGTGCCCCTTTTCCAATCCTGTAATTGCCCCTATTCTTTCTGAGAAGTGCTCCCTTTATTTTATTTCTAAAAACGAGTCTCTTCCCTTTCACCTCTCATAAAACCCCTAATAAAATCTTTCCTTCCGTCGACGATTCCCTTTTAAATCATTTGCATCAAAATAATGTACATATTAATCCCTTTCAATAACTGCCTTTTTTCCATTCTCACTTTTCAGATACAAGAATTACCCCCTTTCCATCTGATAAGTGCATCTTCACCTTTGGCAATGGCCTGTATTCAAATTTGAGAGGTGCCCGTTCTAATTTGACAAGTGCCCGTTCCGCCTTCTGCTAAATGACACTTGCCATCTCTGATGAGTGCCCCTTTACACCTCTGATAAGTTCCCCTTAATTCATTTTGACACGGGCTCCTTTTCTTTCTATATAAGAAGTACGCTTAATTCTTCTGATAAGAGCCCCTCTTCCTTTATAAAAAACGACACTTTTCCATTCTCATAAGACAGTGTCTTTTTCAGCTCTGGTGAAGTGCCACTATTCACATATGCGACAAATACCTGATAATTGCTCTTTTTAATATGACACATTCCTTCTCCTTTTCTTTTCTGATAAGTGCCATTTCCGTTCTTGATAAGGGGCCCCTTATTTCTTCCTCCATAATTTGTGCCTCTAATTTATAGCGATTTAGAGCAACTTTACTTTAATTTCGTCACGACTCGCTCACACTTATGTTCCTTATTAGGGGTCTTTTCAGTCCCTCATGCCAAGCCTGTGTTTAAAAACCTTTCAGAACTGGGTTTTCCCTCTTTATAAGATACTATTGATCACCATGCATGTAGCCTCACAGATCTTAAAAAATTGCTCGCTCGCTCCGCTCGCTCACACATTAATATGTAGGTCATCAAACACAACTGCATACTTTGATGCTTAAGTAAGTTATATTAGAGCATGTAAGAGAGAAACGTAATTGAAATCCCTATAAATGTAATCATGATGTAGGGTATTATATGCCAATGTTTAGCAGTGGCGTATCTAGGGATTATGTCGCCATGGGCAAATACTGAAGTTGCCCCCCCCCCCGTGCCCCAACCTATCTACGTTATTGTACAAGCGAGTGAGCAAAGCGACCGAGCGGCATTTTTTTTTTTTTTTACATTTTTAACCCTAAAAACACAATTTCTTGCTCATTTTACGCAGGAAATTTTGCAACTGACCACTGCAATTAAGCATTGGAGAAGTTCGAATTTGTACATTGATAAACGGTGTTCTATTCACTCCTTTCTAAAATTGGGAGCAAAATTAACGACAAACCTTGAGAAACAGTCAACTGAAAGTTGAGATTTCTTTTAAATGTTGAAGCTCTGCAAATGCTGTTTTATGCATTTACAGATACGATATTGGGGGCGCAATATTTATAGCAAGAGGCAGATAAAACTTACATTACATCTTTATTTATATTTTTTAATTTTGAACCTTAAAAAAAAGCTATAATTTAAGAACTATAATACTGGGGGCGCGAAATGATGAGATCCTGAAAGACAATAATTATGCGAGGGAGCAAAGCAACCGAGCTTTAGAAAAAAATTCGCATTTTAAATCCTCAAAAACTGTATTTCTAACTTGCATTTACCATGCCTATTGGGGGGGGGGGGCGCATAATCCTTAAGGATTATGATTTTTTTTTCTTAATTTCCCCCTTGCGTTTTTTGCGCCCCCTCCAAGTGTCGCCCAGGGCACGTGCCCCCTGTCCCCCAAGATACGCCACTGATGTTTAGAGATGGTATAATTTTCCCGTTGTAGGTGCCCCTTTTTTCCAGAAATAGCCCTTGATTGTCGGTGCCCCAAAACTTTGGAAATTTCCACTCAATATTGCGATCATAACCCCCACTCCTTGAACCGGATTTACGCCGGTGGTCGAGCTATTTGGCAATTAAGGCAATCGCATATTAAGATTTCTTTAAAATGTTGAACTTTGCAAATGCTAGTTTATACACTTTATCCACTATTTGGTGAGCAATATGGCCGGGTGGAAAATTGTTCTTTCATCTCTAAAACCTCAAAATGTGGTCCATTTGCCATTCAATTTTTTTGAACACCAAATGGAAAAGTATTTTATTTTCTTTTGTCACCTAGTTACATTGAAAAAGACAGAGAAGGCGTCTTTTTTTAGCTGAAAAAAACATCTTTTTGGGCAATGTACATGTAACTATCGTAGTAAAATACCTATTTGTAACATTTAAATGGTAATGTTTAGTTTATTTTGAGTTTTACAGATTGTTATGAAAGCTCTTCCATTGCGAGGGATGTGAAACTTCTGTTATTATTCAAAGCACTGAACATAAAATGAACTGTCAGTGTTGGAGAGGAATATAAGAGACAGCTTTACAGCAGTTAAAGTATGACTATACTACATTATGTTATAGTGGTTTTCACAAAATGTTCTCTCTAAAAAAAAAAAATCTGTTACATTTTGTAATAAATGTAATGAGAAAGAAGTACGAAACATGTTTCACTGATAGCCGACAAGTAATGCAAATTTCAAAAGGAAAACTTTACATACATTGTCATGTACAATATACTTAAACCAAAATTGAGTCACTGTTGATCACGTAGGCCTACTTATCTTTGATTCTTTCATTTTTTTCAATTCTATTTATTCAAGTCCATTTAAAAAGTACATTAAAAAAACGAATCAAACATATATAGAATATATATCGAAGCATTGAACCAACCAACAAAAAAGAGAGCGGAAAGAAAAGTAGAATATAAAATACAAGAATAATAAGTGCACAAGTGATATTTACAGCACATAAAATAATGGACATGAAATGGGAAACTGCAAAAGAACCAAATAAAGGTTCTGTCGAGGCAGTCCCTAGTAAAATACCCAAGGTTGTACTGATAAAAATGATGAGAAAAGGGGTTGGATGAATTGTAGCAGAGTAAAGTGATTTAGAATTCCTTAACCCTTTCAGGACAGGAATTATTTAAGAGCTCAATTGATCACATTTTTTTCTGCAAATTGGCAACAATAATATTTTTCTTTTAGTGCTACGTGGTTCTAATAAGATGAAATGTCTTGAAAATAATATACATGGTTAGCAACTTTGTCGAAAAGTTGAAAAAGTTGCCAATTTGGACAAAAAACAATGATTTCGAATCTCTCAATGTGTTGCCAATTTAAGGATGTTCAATCTTATTCTCCTTTTTAAAATTCCTGGCATCAAACACAATATGATCATGCAACAAAAATGGACACAATGTGAGCAGAATTTTTTGCTCTTTCTACTCATGCATCTGGTATATTTTTTAAGGCTCTAAATCAAAAGTTATTGGGCCAAACCACAAAATGTGGTCAATTGTTGATTAAAAAAAAAAAAATGAAACATTTCTGATATAATGAGGAAGAGAGTTCCAAATAAAAGGTCCCTTGTATTTAAAAGAAAAAGAAGATGCTGTGTTTTTACATTCTTCAATGCAATAATTTTCAGGATTTCTAATGTTATCATACATTACTGTTTTACATGTAACCATCGTGGCAAGATGGCAATTTGTTGTGTTTAAAAACCATTAATTCAATACGGTATTGATTCAATTGATAGATAGTGAGGAATTTAAGTTTTGTTTTTTTAAGTAGTTGTGAAGGAGCAGTATAGGCTAGCCAGACAATGAACATATTCTTACAATCTTTTTTTGCAATTTCAACAATCGAAGGAGCCTATAGAAGGATATGTGTTGGCCCAGACAACATTGCAATATATTAAATAAGGTAAAATCACTGAGTTGTACAGTAAAATAAAAATATGTTCTGGCAAGAAGTGGTGCAGTTTGCTGATGACACCAATATTCCTTGATATTTTGTTTGATATAGCTAGTATATGTTCATTCCATGATGAATGTTGATCTACAAATAACTCCTAAAACTAGATTGCACACGTTTTATGATTACATTATTCATTCTTATAGACCTACTTAGATTGTCTGTAATTGAACTTTCATTATATAGTGAAAGTAGACTATATAAAACTAGACTTTGAAGTGTTTCTGACATTTTATTATATGTTTCTGATGGAAGTAGTTGATTTGAAGGATTAAAACTGCCAACAACAAACCTTTTGTCAATTATTTGTACATGTTATAATAGAAGTGATTAAAAAAAAAATCATGTTGATTTAAATCAAGTTGATTTAAATCACGATTTGAATCGCTTGCATCATTTTATTCAACGAGATAATACTTTGCTTGAGAGATGATAGCTGAGTGCCTAATACCTAGATAACAACATTTTTAGCCCTACAGAGGCTGGGCTTCTTAATTATTCTTTGTGTAAATAAAACAACAATGATAATTCCCCCACTGTACACCCCTAGTACTTGTTTTTTTTGTTTTGTTTTGTTTTGTTTTTTTGTTTTGTTTTTTTTTTTTTTTGGGGGGGGGGGAAACGAGATCCCCGGGTTACCCGTCTGGTGGTGAAAAAACAACCCTTCAGTTTACTGGTTTTCATGGCTCAATGAGGGGGGGGGGGGGGGGCGGTCCGGGGCGGGCCGGACGTGTGTGCCTATCCTGTCCCCCATGTTTTTCTACGTAAAATTAAAATGACATGTTTACAAGTGGGAATTCCCAGAGAAGTATTATTAGAGTTTATATTTCAACACACTAGAATTAGTTCCGCCAATGATTTCATCATACTTGCCCCATTTAGAAAAAAACCCTGATAGACAGGGGCATAAAATTTCTAAACATTTTACAACTTACAACTGATGGTCCACTGGCCCCAAATTTCTTACAAATGAACTATTTAGCAAAATAGGTATTTTAGAAAGAATAAGCAAAACAAATTATGTATCTAAAAAGATGAGAACGACAACAAAAGTATGATGATTTTCTCAGGTGATTTTCGTGAACTCAAGTTCTAAAAATAATGTCATTGTTCTCGTGAAAACAGGTCCACCCATGATAACGCGTCATCTAGATCTTTCTCTTTGATATCAGGCGAGGCACGCGAACTCCCATTCACACGTGTTGTAGCTCCAGATTTTTCTTATACACTGCACCACGCGCTGAAAATTGTGTTGGAAACGCCAAGGCCAGGGCGTAATTTTTGTCTTTTTCTTACCAGAATAGAATAGGATAAACATGGATCCAGGACAACTCCAGTTGTTGAAAGACTTTGTAGCTGTCTGTAAGAAAAATCCTGACATTTTGCACTCTCCATCTCTCCAATTTTACAAAGAATGGCTTGAAAGGTAAACTAAAAAGTGAATGGAAATTCATGAAATTGAGAATGGCAAATTATGATTATAAATTTAGAATTGCAATTATGAGTTTTCATTTCTTGATCTTAATCATTCTTGTAATCTTTTGTCAAACTTTATTAGCTTTGTTTGAAAGGTTTTTTTTACTAGGTTTAGAAATTGCCTTCAATCAGTTACAAATCTAACTTGTTAATATTAGGAAAGTGATGTTGATTTTTTATTGATTTTTTTTTTAATTTTTAATTTTTAGCAAATGGATCAATCACTTTTTTAAAACAAAAATTCCATTTCCAGCACAAAGGAACCATGAAAATATATATTGATCTTTTACATTGTGATTTTGATGAAATTAAACCCATTATGATTGAAATGAAAAATTATTAATCACTGAATAACATGCATGCATAGACTGTTCTGCAAGAATCCTCAACAAGCCTGAAGTTGAAGGAAGCAGACCAGGGCCCCGTTGCATAAAACTTACCATTAATGGTAACTCTGCTATCAATGGTAACTACCATGGTAACATCACTCAACAGCCAATCAAAATCAAGGTTTCCATGGGAGTTACCATTGATGGCAAAGTTACCGTTAAGTTTTATGCAACGGGGCCCAGACCTACTATTGCTAAGAAGAAAAGGAAGAAGATTGCAGTTGATGTTCTTTGTTTAATGGGGATCCCTATGTCTGCGCACCTAAGATTTGACTTGAAATTGAAGAAGATTTTCTTTTATTTTCCTCCAATGCGTGTCAAAATTTCTTGTTAAATTTTGACCAAGTACAATGTTATTTTCAACGAAAAAGGCGTGCATGTCATTTTGAAATTGAAAATACAAAGGTGCCCATGTCTGTGTACTCATTCATTTTACATGCAGATTAGGATTTTTTTTTTACAAGAAACAGTATTTCGAGGCTTATAAACAAAAATGACTGAAATTACACTTTTCCCAATATTTTGTCTTCTTTTTTCAACAATATAATTGCTGTAATGAAGACTAACATTTTATGTTTGTTGCATACGTGAAGATGGCATCTTTGAAGAATACTGTGGGGATGTGTTGTGCATTCTTTTCCCCAGAATTGTGCAGATACATGTATGTGTGTGCGCAGACAAGTGCGTTTTGACCATTCTGTTGTTTAACGCACAAGTTCGATGAGTAATGATTTATTGGTCAGTTGATTATGAACCCCTCTCACACCAATTTACATTTTAAGGGACCAAAGTTTGAGCACTTTTTTAAATTGTGCACTTTTTTAATTGTGCAGTAGATAAGATCCATGTTTTCTTATGACAATCACCAAAAATAATTTTTGCTCTGTATGTTAGAGGTTATAAGTCGTTATATTATCTTCAAAATATAGGCTTCAAATATCAATTCTATAAAGAGATATTGCAATTTTAATTACACTCTCTATAAGCGTAAAAGCGACTCGTGAGTAGACTACTCGACGCACCTGTATGTGCTCGCCAAGATAAAGGCTTGCGCGGAACCAAACTCGGAGTTCGGTTTTGTGCGAGCATTTTCATGTTATCCTTTATTTCCTTCATACTCATTTACTGTTGACCTATAGAATACCAGACAAAGTTCTTTGAGGTTGATTTTATATTTTCTAGCTGTACACAAATTATTTTTTCAGGTGATTGGTACACTTTAAGTCTATCTATTGCAAAATGGTAGTGAGAACTTTGGTCACCCCATGATAAGCTCTGCAGCTCTGGACTGTAACTGGATGAAATTTGAAAATTGAATGACGGATGATTTCAGAAGTATTGTGATATCAGAACCATGAAAATTTTGATTATAGATCACAAATGTGGTTGTAAGGGGGTGCTGGATGGGCTTCGAAGTTCTAGCCATATCCTTTGAATGCAGCAGTGATGATGTCAGCCTCCTTATTTTTGGTCCTTTATGAGTTTATTTATATGTGTGTTACAAAGTAAGTGCTTGTATCACAGGGACAGCTTTCCAGCCCAATATGAAGCCTTGTAAAAACGTCTGTCTTTTTACATGTAATTAGTCTACATGTACATGTATTTAAAGGAGAATGAAACCCTGGGGAAAAATCAATTTTAATGATAAGAAAGGATAGAGAAAAGCAATTTAAAAAAAGTTCCATCAAAATCGGTTAAGAAATGAGAAAGTTATGAAAGTTTGAAAAGTCTCAATTTACTCTCTGTGGTAATCCTCAAATTGGCAATGTTGCTTCAAAGATACAGGTTTAGTAGTACAACTCTCCATGTATGTTTTGTACACAAAATTTCATATTTTCTCCATTATCTCTAAAGATGCTGCTTGTCTTTTTGTGAACTCAACATATGTTGTGTCAAATGTTGTGTCAAATTTTCCCATGATATTCTTGAGCAATAGAGAAGACAAGCTGCACCTTGAGAGATACTGGGTAAAATATGAAATTTTGTGTCCAATACATATGGTGAGTTGTACTACTTAACCTGTCACTTTGAAGCAACATTGCCAATTTGAGGATCGCCATAGAAAGTAAATTGAGACTTTTCAAACTTTCATAACTTTCTCATTTCTTAACCGATTTTGATGGAACTTTTAAAAAATTGCTTCTCTCTGTCCTCTCTTTTCATTAAAATTGATTTTTCACCAGGGTTCATTCTCCTTTAAGTTAGGCACGCTATCATAAAATTAAGATTGATACGAATCGTTGACAAGTCGCCCTAGAGACGGGCAAGGGCATCCTAACTTCTACATGGAATTGTGATATTAATTATGCTAACTTAACTGCAAATCTATTTTGAAAAAACATATGAAATGTTGTTCCATTAATTTTTGAACAGTTTTCATTGTTTCTTTTTTTCTGATAGGGTGGAGTGGGGGCTTACAAACTTGTACACAGAAGTGTGTATTTAATTTCACTTTAATTATGCTAATTATGCTCTTGGTTATTAGCTTTTGATAGAGCACGTTTTCCTAAATTCATACCGAGGATTGTTGTTCTGAACTGTATTTGTGTTCTTTTCAAGAGAATTACTGCTTTGGTCTTTGAGCTACATGTAGCTGTTCTTCTGCTTAATTCCTGTCTTCCCAAAGTCCATTATGTAGAATGCTTGTATCCTTGTAATCAGTCCCTCTGTCTGTGTTCTCTCTCTCTTTCTCTCAGCCTGCTCTGAGAGCCTTTTGTGTTGTTTATCTCTTACTCTCTTTCCCGACATTTTCACTGTAAGTGACTTTTATCTTCTTGTCATTCCTTCTTTCATCTCTTCCTGCTTGGATAGCTCTCTTGATGAGGTATCTCTTGTCAGCCTCATTCTTACTCCTTATCCAGTCTCTGATCTTATTTGCGTGGAACATTACCTTGGACTCTGTCTTCCTCATTGACATATTTGGAGCTCTCCTGAGCTGAGGGTCTAGCACAGCGAAATTCCTTTTGCCACTTATGTTGTGAGCAATACAAGATGTGGCTGCTCTCTGATTTTGCGATGAGGGCTCCCAGAATGTTCCTCCAGGGAGCTGGCTTGAGAGCTGCCAGAACACAACATCGAGGATGCCTTTCAAAACCACCTTCAAGTCATCCGTCAGTTCCTCTCTTTCTTCTTCTTTGATGGTGGATACTTTCTTCCACATATCCTTATCTGGCAAGTCATCCCCGAAGATGGTCTTGTTTGCTTCTACCACCCTGACAGGATCATCCAGCCACCTCTCCACTGTCTCTTTTGCTGATCTATATTTATTATTCATGTCAAGAATATTCAAATTCTGGGATACTACCTCCATCCAGGGCCCTGCGACAAGGAAATCTGTTATGGCAAGGGATTGGAGAGGAGGCATGTTGGCACTTGGCACCTACCCATCTGTTTACAAAAGCCCTGTGCAGTTTATTCCATGGCTTTTGCACTTGTTGGAAGTATTGCAATATCGAATCCCCTATACAAAAAAGGATAGCAGCACTGTGAAATAGAGTACTGAATCAATTTCCAACAAAATATTGGATTGTGCTGTTTATACCCTTATCTTTAAGGTTCTGGTGAAGTGACAACCCTTCCCCACAACTCTCATTGTGAAAGAGCTTGGAGGCTGCCCAAATAAGTGACTGAGTGGTACATTCACCATGACTGCCAAACTTGGTGGAACAGATTGAGCCCCTTTGTCTCTTTTTGTGAGAGCAGCATTTGCCTCCCTAGCGAAAGAGTCAAGAGGATGCATTCCGCATCTGAAGGAGTTTATGCTTTTGCCAAGAGATTCCTCCAGTTTCTTGTTAATGGCTGTATTGGTCGAACACCTGTCTGTCATTTTCAACATTTGATCGGAGCTCATCTCTTACTTGATTACATGCTGTTTCTATGGATTCAACATAAATAAATAGAGTAAAATTAAACAAGCATAACAGTGAAAATTTCACTGAAATTGGATGTAAAATAAGGAAGTTACGGCATTTTGAAGTGTTGGATTATTTCATGAAACAGCGATATGCATAACATGGGCGATATGCAAATGAGTGAAGCAATGATGTCACCCACTCACTTTTCCTTATGTATTTTATTATATGAAATTTCAAATATTTCAATTTTTATGGATGTGATAATAAAGAATCTCTCCCTTATATCAAAATAAGTTACAATAATGATGATTTTACATGTTCCATAAGGATTCAAACCATGTTTTACATTATTGAAGCAAAAAATTGAAATATATGATATTTCATATGCTGTAACTTTCTTATTTTACATCCGATTTCAATAAAATTTTCACTGTTATGCTTGTTTAATTTTACTCTATTTATTCCAATCAACTTGATATTAGTGTGGACTTGGCCTTTAAAAACCACCTCTCCAGACTCTCCCTATCCTTCTCTGGAACCGCTCCTTTTCTTGTGTAATTATGTGCAGCAATTTTTTACAGTTTTTACTCTGTCCGATTGCGCCATTAGCTCTTGAGGCCTGTGCCTTGGTGACAGGAAGAGCGTATTCCTGTCCAAGAAATATTCTCTTCTGTTCACTACATTCTTCTCTTCTGTTTAGTTTCTGATATTTCCCTTTTATTCTTCAAAGAGAGGATGAAAGGGAGACTAGCTTCACCTTTAGATGGCATGCCTATTTAAAGGAGAAAGAAACCCTGGGGAAATATCCATTTTAATGAAAAGGGATGATAGAGAGAAGCAATTTAAAAAAAATTCCATCTAAATCGGTTACAAAATGAGAAAGTTATGAAAGTTTGAAAAGTCTCAATTTATAAAAAATTTATGAATATTTGAAATCCTAAAATCGCTAAATGAATGGAGATCTGAAATTGGCAATTTTCTCATTACGTGATGTAAATGTGCTACATGTATACATTCCAATTGCCTTATACAAATAATGTTGTGAAAATCCACTTTCCCTGAATACATCTTAGAAAATTTGCTTTCTGTATTATAGGTGGTGTTCATAAATTTATTCCTCACAATATATTTCAAGCACAATGTTGATAATTCAATTTTCTTTGTTTTAAAGCTGAAATCTGATAAATTTCTTATTTATTACCTATAAAGAGAGAGCACAAAAACATCATACATGTAGCATCTCATTAGCAAAATGAGTATGTTGCCAATTTCATTTAGTGATTGTAGGTTTTTAAAATCTTCATAACTTTTTTTATTCTTTATCCATTTTTCCTCAAACTTTCAGTGATATCCTTCTAAGATTTTTCTGCTTCTGTTAAAGTGCATACAAGTTTGGGGTTTCATTCTCCTTTAAGTCCCTGTGCCAATATCACAGAGCCCAATATAGACATTGCTGAACAGCATCTGCTGAGGAGAAGCCAAATATTAGGCCTCTAAAAAAAATCTGCTTTCCTTTCTTATGTTTTAATTTGTCCTAAAGTGTTGGTGCCAAGCTACCAGAGCAAAAATCCACTTCATCAGAAGCAGCCTCATCAGAGGAGAAGCCTCCTGGGCAAGCTCCGCCAGCACCAAAGCCAGAACCCGAACCGGAACTGGAACCAGAAGAACCCATGGAGCCTGAGAGTGAAGAGAGTGACCTGGGTAGGTGATGGATATGGTCTCCTTTTGTCACAGTTCCATTGTCCATTGATGATTTCAGAGATTCCATGTCAACTTCTCATTGGATTCATACAGAACACATTACCAAATGTTTTGATGATAGGCATCAAAATATTCACTTAGTGTTCTCCCTAAAAGATGTAAAGATGTAAATCTTCATTTCAGAAAGATACATGACTTTATTGTTTGCACACTGTAGTGCTAGAAAATGATAATTGTTGGCAAATTCAAGAAGAAAGGTTCATGACCTCACCTTTAAGTCACATTTTTATATATTTTGATCAAGAATGCTATGAATCATGCAGGAAAAGCAAAAATTACAATTTTCTTTTAGTCCATGGATTTCTCTTGCTGTACATATACATTAAACCATTCTTATTCATGAATAAGAATGATTTAATTGAAAAGAAGCATCAAAGTCTAAATTGGCAATGCAGAGTTGAATTTGTGATCCCTATTTTCACATATAAAGTGGCAATGTTTTGTTTTGTTTTGTTTTGTTTTTTGTTGGCATTATGTACCGTAAGCATTTACATTTGTTCATTTGATGTACATTGTGAAAGATAGACTAATTAGTAACTACTAATTAGTCCCAGTTTTAGGAGGCTAAGCTGACTCATGTACTGTACACCTTTGGGAAATTCTGTACCTCTTTTCCTGTAACTTATGGATTTAAAGATAAAGTTGAATTCTGATCATGTGATTTATTGAGAAAGGACTTGTCTCAAAGCAATTGGGAAAGGTTGATCATGTAATACATATACTGTGTGGTTTGGGAATCATCAAAATGATAAGAAATTAACATAATCAAATCTTGCTGAAACGCACATGCTTTGCACACAGAAATAGGTATATGGGACTGCATTCACAAATGGCATGAATGTTCGGTCCAAACACTCCAACTATTCCTCGTCATATTTTGAATATGGGGGCATTTGAAGAGCAGTCCTTTTTAGGGGACATTTCTTCTATGATGTGATCTTCTTCCAAATTGACATAAAAAGAATGAGAAAGCTCACAAATTATTGTTTACCTTTCCCTGAACCCAACCTTCTCTATAACAAGAGAAAATAACCAATGTTATCTATCACTTTGCAGAACTTGACACAGATGGCGTGATTGAACCAGACACTGATGAACCTCAGCCCATGGGAGACACGGACAAGGAGGTGACTGACGAGATGCAGGAGCAAGCCAATGAGAAGCGATCGGAGGCCATGGCAGCCATGTCAGACGGTAATCTAGAAGAAGCTGTGAAGATCTTCACCGAAGCCATCGAGATCAACCCTCATTCTGCTCTCCTCCATGCCAAGAGAGCAAGGTGAAAAAGTGGCTGTACAGTCACTTCCCATTTTACAATAATGATATTAATGATATTCTGTAGTTGTAAAGCACATATGACATGACATCGTCCCTTTGTGCTTTCAAAGCTTTCAAATTTTTTACCTTGACTAAAGCTCTGGCAGCCATTAACACCTCACAGTGCATTTCAAACAAAACCTGGGTCAAGAGATGCAATTTCAAATTAAATGCCTTCTCTAAGGAGATTCTCATCAGGCAGAGATTTGAACCACCAACTTCTTAATCAAGTGCTCCCATTCTGATCTGGCAACAACCAGCTTTAGTAATTTTTGTTGTAGGATTATAAATGAGACTTTGAAAATGGAAAGTCTTCATTCATGACTGAGGTTTCAAATGGTCATATGTCAACATTACTCCCATATTGATGTAAAGCTTTGTTCAGACATATCTGGTAGACAACTTTAAAAAGGAAGCCACAGCAAAATAGAATGATACATTAAGCAACTCATGTGTCACAAATTTGTGTATTATAACACATAGATCACAGAGTACTGTAAAACCAGAAATTTTGGCATACCTGAAACTTTCGCAAATTTCGCGAGATTCACGAAAGTTTCATGCTCCGAAACAATCAAATCTTAATTGAAACAACATAAAATTATTACAATTCGCGAAAGTTTTTTGATGCAAAATTGACCGCCATTAAACAATTAGCGAATGTTTTATGTCGCGAAAGTTTCTGGTTTACAGTACTTGTTTGGTTGTTGGTTCCCTTTAATAGCATTGTTTGTAATTATGTGTTACTTTTATGGACGAAACTGGTATTGTCCTTTCTGATTCTGCCCGCAGCTGTTACATTCGTCTGAAGAAGCCCAACGCTGCAATCCGTGACTGCACCAAGGGAATCCAACTCAACCCAGACTCTGCCCAGGGTTACAAGTGGAGGGGTAAAGCCCACCGTCTGCTGGGCCACTGGGAAGAGGCCAGCAGGGATCTACAGACAGCGTGTAAGCTGGACTACGATGACTCCGCCTATGAGATGCTCAAGGAGGTGGAGCCTAGGGTGAGTGTAGGGAGAGTCTGGAGAGGTGGTTTTTAAAGGCCAAGTCCACACTAATATTAAGTTGATTTGAATAAATAGAGTCAAAATTAAACAAGCATAACAGTGAAATTTTCACTGAAATCAGAGGTAAAATAAGAAAGTTACTGCTTTTTGAAGTTTTGCATTATTTCTTGAAACAGTGTTATGCATAACATGGGTGGTATGTAAATGAGTGAACTGATGATGTCACACACTTACTTTTCCTTATGTATTTTATTATGTGAAATTTCAAATATTTCAATTTTTATGGATGTGATAATAAAGAATCTCTCCCTTGTATCAAAATAAGTTACAATAATGATGATTTTACATGTTCCATAAGGAGTCAAACCATGTTTTACATTATTGAAGCAAAAAATTGAAATATATGATATTTCATATCATAAAATACATAAGGAAAAGTGAGTGTGTGACATCATCGGTTCACTCATTTTGCATATCGCCCATGTTATGCATATCACTGTTTCAAGAAATAATGCAAAACGTTAAAATGCCGTAACTTTCTTATTTTACATCTGATTTCAATAAACTTTTCACTGTTATGCTTGTTTAATTTAACTCTATTTATTCAAATCAACTTGATATTAGTGTGAACTTGGCCTTTAAACCTTTTTGGACTCATGGCCTAAAGTTGTTATCTTGATCCAATTTTCTATCTCAGTAACTGTTTCGACAAATTTGTCCTTGTCATATCAAGATCTTGGATCAAAGCTATTACAGTCACTACCCCACCCACTACCCGCTAACCCTTGACCCGTCCAAGCTGGCGTACCAGGAGGAGATATGTCCCCCCAGAAATTTTGCAAGGGGATCATTGCCCCCTCCCCTAAATTAAAAGAAAATGCCCCCCTCCCCCCCAAAAAATGTATAGGAAATATTAGGAGAAAAGCTGTGTAGGCTCTGAAGTGTTCTAAAATGCAAAGTTTTGCTATTCAAATATGAAAATCTTCTTGCTTGCATAGTATACTTTAATTTCAAAATATTGTAGAAGATCTGTAAACCTCAGGTTTACAGATGAAGAGATTTGGTTATGTTTGTACAAGAGGGATGTTTCTCCCTGGAAAATTTGATTAGAAGTCTGTCCCCCAGAATTTATAATCTACAGGAAAAGGTGTCTACATAATGCTTTAACACTGTCTATAACCTATTTAAAGATAAAGTTGAGTTCTGGTCATGCAATTACACTGTGAAATAAACTGTCTGGAAGCAGTTGGGAAAGATTGATCATGTCTAAATAAGAATTGGTGTGTACTGTGAGGTTTTGGAATAATCAAAATGATAAGAAATTGACCCATTCTCGATGAAAAGCACATGCACTGTACACAGAAATGGGTATATGGGACTGCACTCATATATGCCATCAATGTTCAGCCCAAACACTTTAGCTATTCCTCGTCATATTTCGAATATGAGGGCATTTGAAGAGCAATACTTTGCAGGGGACATTGCTGCTATGAAGTCCTTCCCTACTGACATAAAAGGAATGAGAAAGCTCACAATTTTTTATTTCACTTTTCCCAGAACTCAACCTTCTCTTTAATAGAAAAGAAGAATGGTAGGGGCAATTTGTATCAGTCTTTGATTTGCTTGTGTGGTAAAAACTGCTCTAAGATGTATAGTTCCAAACTGCAACTTGTAAAATTTTCATGCTCAATTTAACAAAGGCCTCACTAGAAGGCAGACTTATTATCTATTTGAAAATTTGTTCATAATTTTGTTGGTGTATTTTATATATATCCTTGTCATTGCAGGCCAAGAAGATTGCAGAGCACAAGAGGAAATATGAGAGGAAACGTGAGGAACGAGAACTGAAAGAGAAGAAGGAGAGGATCAGGAAGGCCAAACTAGCAGCGGAGAAAGCACGAAAGGTAAGACAGTCACATCATTATGAAGGTTATCAATGTTGATTAAAAGTGTCCGCGATTGCTAAGAAAAATTTACTTTTTAGAAATTGATCTTCTCAATGCATGTCAAAATATTCTCCCTCAGAAACTATTTGAAAAATTCCTGTAAGTCACACACATATTAAAAAATTGTGAGCCTTGACTTACAAGGCTCAAACTCTTTTTAGTAATATACAAATATACAGGGCCCGAGGAAATCTAGTGCGATCTATGGGGTCGGTCGAAGTGACTACAGTCGTCTATTTCCTCGAGGGGCGAGAGCCCCGAGAGAAATAGACGATTGACTGTAGTCGCTGAGACCGACCCCATAGATCGCACTAGATTTCCGAATAAAGGCCCTGTATATTTGTTTTATATCCCTCATCAACAATTAAATATATTTGGATTTAACTTTGATCTAGATCTAGATATGACAAATTAATGTTAGATGGTATAAATCTCGCGTTGTTAAATCTATACTAGGCCTAGAATCTATACGGTAAGAGTAAAACACAGTGGACGCTAACTAACTTAGTTAGAATAGATGGACGCGATTGATAGTCGCTGAGCCTGAGACCGACCCCGTAGATCGAAGTAGATTTCAAAATAAAGGCCCTGTATATCAATTTTCTTTTATAGGCCTCTAACTTTTAGGACTAGGTAGTCTATAACATGAAGTTAATTTTAATCCTGTTATAAAGTGTTAAAGGGTAGGCCTAGAATAGATCTAGATCTAGATCTAGGCCTATACCGTAACGTAATCGGTGAAAATCCGAAAGTGAAAAGTATATGGCTAGTATTAATTATAATTAACTGCACAGGCACAGTTAGATCAAAACTTTAGATTTAAAAAACTTAATTGATTAATGTTAATTACTACTACTGTTAGAGTCTGGTAGGGTAACGGTAAATAGATCTATATTTAGGTCTAACTTTGTTACTAAATAAAAAGTAACACAAACAATACCGTATTAACAAACAGTACTTAAAAAGGGTCAAACGACATACCGGGTAATTATGACAGTTTACACTCAAATTAAATGTTACCTGATAACCGAACACGGTAGATAAAGTTTACCTGATAACTGAATATAGGCTACTTCATTTGTTTCCAATCCTGGTTTGTTTTTGGTCCTTGTCAATTAAAATCGAATCTTTTTTTTTCCTTTCGACGGACACTGGGCTAGACATAGCCATAGGTCGCCTGATTTCGACTGATGACATGCGCTATATATGCGCGTTATATACGACGCGCATTTAGTCAGTACGATTGCGCATGCATGAGAAACAGCTGATCTACTGACCTACATCCAATTACATTTCCATAACCAACACGTCTTGTGTCCGGACAGGTCACTTTAAAACAGTAAATCGAAAACAATTTCATGCAAATTGTCAAGAATCTTTGACAAGATAGGTTGACAGAATTATTAATTGCAAATATTTACTGGGCTTAGTGTTACTTCATGCATATTTTTCAAAATTGACGGCTATTTTTCGTTCAGTGTCCGCCCCCCCCCCTCACTTTTCTTTATATGAATTCATGAAAATTCTCGGGCTCGGCGTAATTTCACTGGTGCCCGCGCCGTCCCATCGCGGGAGTTAGCCGAGGGAGACTACTGGCTGCTCGCCGTACGCGTCAGAAGAAATGATTCTAGGGAGCAAGGGGCAGTCGGAGGCATGATAGTAAAAAAACTATCATACTCTGAAAAGTATGACGTCACTAAACCTATTTTTTCTCCCGGAGTAATTTCTTTTTCTGGTAGAATTATGATTAATCACATGAAGTGCTCTCGACCAATCCAAGAGCAAGAAATTTTCAATGAGGGATATAATAATAATTATGGTGCCTTCCTATAAAGTGCTTATGTCCATCATGCCTTGACACTCCTGGGGCTCCCACAGTATTACCCTGGTCATCACAGAGCAGTCAAATATGTAGCTCTCTAGCATATTACTTACCTGTTCACACCTGGGTGGAGAGTGGCAAATATTTTAGAATAGATAGATTAATGTCTTGCCAGAGGATGTTAGTGCTGGGATTTGAACTGTCAACCTCTATATTGAAAGTCAGGTGAACGAACCACTGGGTATGGTGCTTTGTCCAGGGTTGAAGTTGGGAATTTGGTTAGTGTAGGGAATTGACTTTGGAACAATTGTTGGTGAAGTGTATGTCATACAACCGATTGACAAACTCCCTAGCTAGGCATGGATGCAACCCAGGGGAGCGTTTCATGAAAGGAAGTTGTCGGATATTTTATCCGACAACTGTTATAAGCTACTGAAATCCTTGCATCTGATTGGCTGAGAGCAAATTTGTCGGATAAAATATCTGACAAGTCCTTTCATGAAACGCCCCCCAGATAACCTTGAAATCTATTTCTTCAAAGTTTTTTGTGTTGTTTATCTTTGTTCTTCCAGGAAGAAGAAGAGAGAAGGAAGAGGGAGGCAGAGGAAGGGTTTCCTGGTGGGTTCCCAGGAGGCATGCCAGGCGGCATGCCAGGCGGCTTCCCTGGGGGATTCCCCGGTGGAATGGGTGGTGGCATGCCTGGAGGGTTCCCAGGCGGCATGGGTGGTATGCCTGGTGGCATGGGCGGTATGCCTGGCGGTATGGGCGGCATGCCTGGCGGTATGGGCGGCATGCCTGGCGGTATGGGCGGTATGCCTGGTGGCATGCCTGGTGGAATGCCTGATATCAGCAGCATCATGTCAGATCCAGAGATCCTTATGGCTTTCCAAGTAAGTCTTATTTCTTGTGCTCAGAATTTCCTCTTTTTGACAAATTTTTTTTATAATGTCAAACAGAACTCTCCTTTTAAAATCACGGTTTTCCTTTAGATTCGTCCAGTGATAAACTGGCTCTCATATGGTTTTGTAAGAAATGATTAGAATCTTGCATGTGGAAGGTTGCAATATCAAAAGATTGTCAGTTACAGAATTGCAATGTAATTATTATAGAGATTTTGGAATTAGTTTTATCAACACTTTTTCAAAGTCAGTAACATTGCTTTTTCATTGATACACATTTTAAAATTTTTGGTATCATGTCAGATGAATGAATTTTCTTTTCGATAGTGGAGCTATGGTATAATTTTGTGATGAACTCTGCTTGAAAGTTGAAATGAAACAATCGTTTCTAAGTAATATTGTGAATTTTTCCCCCCCCCCCCCCCCCACGCAGGATCCTGAAGTCCAAGAAGCCTTTGCCGATATCAGCTCAAACCCTGCCAACATGGCCAAGTACCAGAACAACCCCAAGATCACCAACCTCATCGCCAAGATGCAATCCAAGGTTCCCAGAGGACCGGGAGGAGGACCACCGGGCGGGGCTGGTCCAGCCGGAGGACCTCCACCACCAACTCCACCCACAGGAGAGGCTCCAGGGGAACCCTCTGGGGCCAGCACTCAGGATATTGATTGAGTGCATCATCCTACTCTCTGATCTTATTCTCGACTTGATTCCAAATGCATCCAAGATGACGCCTCCACTTAATATGCATGTAGATATCAATTTCTGTTCTTTGGATGAAGATGATGGTTTAGAGGCACCCTATCCATAATGTAACATTTTCAGAAACTCTTTTCATAATGTAACATTTTTCAGGAACATAAAGAACTGTAGGGCCAGGGGATTATCTGTTTTTATAGCCTAGTCAAACTATTTGAAAATGAATCTTTTCATAATATAATGTTATCATCTACCACTAAGAGTTCAATTTGTTGTCAGGGGTTTCTGTGAAGAAACAGCTGTAAATTTGAGTACATAAATAAACTGGTATATTTAATGGAATGGGAAAGGTATATACAAAAGGTGTATAAAATTTAAGGGCCAAAATGGGAAGCTTTTTGTTATACGTCTTCTATAGAGCCTGAAAAATGGTTCATACTCAAGTAATGTGTTGTGTTGGAAAATAGCAAATTCTTCCATATGATCTACTTTTGATGTTGCGGTGATAGAATCAAGTCCCAGGTGTATATAAACATGCTGTTGGAGATATCAAATTCATAGTCCCTTCTTAATCAATAAGAGTTCTCCGCTGATGGAATAAACAGTGATAGGAATAAATCCCATTAAATGGTATGTAGTCCCTTTCCTTGGGGCAACCAAAAGTTACGGATTGGCAAGCACAAAATGAGATGTGATGTGATCCAGCAATCAACTCTGATCTTCTCATGACCCTACCCCAAATGTTTTTTGCCTAGTTGCATCTTTCACATGCTTACATTACACATCAATCCCAGATTAGATCTGATCTGTACCCATCTGTACCAACCCAGCTCACCCACACTAAGCACTTTAATCCTTATCTTTCTAACAGATCAGTGAAATTTGTGCTATGGCGAGTGTAAATAAGTGTTGGTACTGCACCATACTTTTAGCTCAACTATCCCAGGAGTGGAAAGTTTCTCTGATCACTTAACATAGAATTAGTGCCCCCTGACTCTATTAAAGCAGGTACATGTTGTATGGTCCCTCCATTAGCAATAGAAACGAGTTGTGTTCCTGTAAAAGAGTAGGGCTCATTTTTTCCAGCTTAACTTGTAATTTTGACTTGTAAAAACTCATAGGATATATTGATGAACATGCATGTATTATTGCATGTAGATATTTTTGTTAGATTCCTTTGTGAGTGCCATGTCCCTTACTTGCTTTTTATGTACCCACATTCATGATTAATAGATGTTTGTAGTCGTTATTTATTCATTTCGCCTATTACCACTCTAACTGAATTCCTATTTGTTCAGCTTTCATCCAGTCAAGGCTGTTCAACAGTGGTCATAATTGCATTTAATGTTGATACTCTGACCTTCTGGGGGTCTAAAATTATTTCAAACAAATTAAAGAATGGTATATTTTTTGTTTTGTCTAGAAAGCTGTACAAGTGGTTTTTAAATGCTATAGTGTGTCATTAGACATTGCCTTTTATGCAAGTCGCTCTGTGCCCCTTAGTGTGGGAACATGTGAATGTAATTATAATAGTAACTCCTAACAGTTTTCAACTATATTTGTTATTGGATTTCATAATGGATGAAAAAGAAGCCATTTAATGGCCTTAATTTTTGTTGTTGAATTAGAAATAAAGTGTATCATGAAAGCAATTTTAGTTAATCACCTGAAAACTCTAATTCTTTGTATATATAATTAAAGATAGCAGCCAGGTTTATTACTTTAGATGTCCAATTTCATTATTTTTTTGATTTTTCTGATCTCCTGCTCATGGTATAATAGTAATCATTCCAGATGTTCTTTTTATATTATGAAATACAATACATCAACATGCCTTTTAGAAAGGTGCAGGTTGCATTTAAAAAAATTTGTTTGACATGCCCACTAGCCAACAAGATGAATGTTTTTCATACTAAAGTGGTTTTGAAAAATGTTACTGGATAAAATTTTCGCCACAAATTATCTTCATATTTCTGTTTTGTTTCCTTCAAAAGAACATATTGAAGTAAATAAATGTAATGGAAATGTACTTTGTTGTGAAAGAAAGTTCATTATTGTTTTTCTGTATGTGATCTCGAGCGAAATTCATGACCTTGATACCCCAATCACGCCAGCGAGACCAACCCGAGACAGACAACAGACTGAATAAACAATTACATTATTAAACCCTAATGTAAAAGAATTGGTTGGTTAGGAATCTGGCTGAAGTAGTTTGGTGTTGTGACTCAGGAATTGGGACATTAATAGCATTCACTCACATCATTCTGGGCACTGTCTCACAAATTGTCACAAGTACAAGTTTGAATCGCTTGTATTAAAATTAACATGCATTTCAAGGGAATGTCAACGAACTTGTACTAATGACGGTTTGGAGAAACAATGCCCAGATGCTCTTTAATGGTCTTTTTATATTTTAATGGTCTTTTTATATTTTAATGGTATTCTTTAGTTCTGGTGAATCAACAGAAAATACTATTTCACAGATTCAAGCTAAAATTATAGTTTTAAAGGATTTTGGCAGAAAATGTAAACAACAGAGTAATGAGCAAAGAAAGATGGGAAAATCAAAATCAAGCTACAAACTGAAATCAATTGATGAATATTTTTAATATGTCATTTAGAACCCATGACCCTATTATATCAATTCAGTTTGATCCAAATTTCATCTATCCAGCTTCTCCATCTCTCTCTTTCTCTCTGCCTGCCTGTCTCTCTCTCTCTTACTCTCTCTCCTCTTCTCTCCATCTCTTTTACTCAAGAAAATGAAATACTATAACTATAATCCACACAAGTGAAACAAATATCATATTCAAACAAGTTTATTTATTGCCTGCAAGAATAAGCTAATTTAAACCAAATGCTTCTACCAGAACATGAACTTCATAATATATTACATCAGTTCCTTGTAGTTTTCCCCTTCAAAACATACCCCAAAAAGAAATGTACTATGTTCTTATACATACCATATAACATCTTGCCTGTGAAGTACATATGTGTATATATTAATATATTTCTCTTTTGTTCCCCAAGGTGACGTAATAGTTCTAAAGGTTAAATCCTGTTCTAGAATACTCAAACTGCAAACTCTGTACAACTCGTATGTACAGTGTTAGTTCATTCTTTTCTCTCATATATTTACAAAACAATAAAATAAGCAGTGGTTTTTGTACAATTGAAACATCTCTTTGGGACTGTTCGTTGATAATCCAGGGGTAAAGGATTATCTCAAAAGATCCTTAGGCAAAAAAACGGGTCAAAGGATGGGAAATTACACATTTTTACAAGTATATCCTTAAGAAAGCTATACCTGCAAAAATTGTGTGTTTCATGGTATATAATTTGTATACCTCTAGCTGTTTCTGATTGCGTACAAGCTCACTGTATATTCAAATACAATTAAAAAAAAGAAGTGAATAATCATTGTGAACCAAATAAAATATGCTATATTACAGTACAGTCACACATAGTCAACATTAAATTATTTTAATGATATGCTTTACTGTTTGTAAACACGCCCATAAATCAGTCACATATATTCACATTTCAAGAAAAAATACCTTATAATTCAACACACATGTAATATTACTGCTACATCAGCCTGTTCGAACAATACTTCTCTATCTGTGCTGGAGTGAATTATTAAACTAACAAGTAGGAAAGCTCTCCTAACCATCTCCATACATACATTCATGTGTATATACTCTCTGTAGCCTCATAAACTACTTCCAGAACTGCTAACATACAGCTTAAAGAATTTCGCCGCAATTTCAGTTCACAGAAGTTGCACTTTCAACCATTTGATACCCGAGTCACATCGCCAAGCTGACTCCAAACCTACTCTAAACCGACCAACTTTTTTTTTTGCCACTGGGGTCATGCAAAAGTTTGTTCGGTCTATCGACTATCTGGTGTCGGCTCAAGTTGGTTTGACTGCGGTACAGCATCTAAACCTTGCTTCTTTGAACTCCGTAAGCCAACCATACTCGCTCTTCTTAGGGGTGAAATAGAGCATGAAATCTGTAGATGTCAATTAGTATCTTCAACTGAGGTATTAATGCACAAGTCTGTGGCACAACTGCATGTATAATTACATCAAGTCGTCGTCTCTACGGAAACTGTCGGTTTTGGTAGCACACTTAATAAATACAACAGATTTAAAGTTGAATAGCAAATGAAATGTATTATGCTATGATATAGTATGAAAGTCATTTGGGTAATAATGCCCAAAGAGATTGTACCAACTCGCCTACTATCACTTCGAGAGTTCGTGCTTTAAAAGCTGAAATTAATCAAAGTTCCTGTGAGTCATAACCCATATGCCGCTTTCCACATTGTAAAAGATATGTATAATTTTAACAAAAACTGCTGAATTTGTGCTTCTAAATTTTATACAGAACTAAAAAAAAAATCAAGATAACTGTACATATACTGTCATATACTAAAATAATACTATGTCATAAAATATCTACCAGTCACCATCAGAAGACTGAGAACAGAAAAGTAAAAATGTATAAACCGAATTTCAGTTGAACGGAAAGACTACAGTATTTAGCTGTGCAAGTGCGATATGCAACATCTAAGAAAAATAGATTATCATCATTGTGCTAATTACAATCTTAAAAAAACAAAATAAACATCATCTTTCAGTGACCTTCATAGGAGCGAAACACTCTGGATGCATTGCAACACTACATATATAATTTGTCTGTTGTAAATGTATCTCAGGCTTGCTGTTTTTATCTATATGTGTTATTTTTTTGTTGGCATCCCCTAGTACATTTCCTCCAGTTAATAGGAAAGGTCCACGGGTCACCAGAATTTCATATCCGTTTTTTGTTTCTCTTCCAGGCAACCTTAGGAAGTGCAGCAGGGGAAACTGAATCAATCATCATAACTTTGTATTTTACGTCGTCATTTGATGGTACCTTTGAAATGCTGAATGAACAATATTTTTGATTGTCTGGCATGGATTTTAAAGAGAGAATCCGATACCTTCATGAAAACAATAAGACTTGTCAAATGCAGAGATTTCCTCACCCCGTATGTTGGTCCTATAAAGTGATTAAAAGAACATGTATACTATATCCATTGTTTGACTAATACAACCTGAAAGAAAAGTATGTTTTCTCTATATCTTCATAACATATAGATCATTTGAATAAATCCATAAATATATAACTATCACAAATTTTTTAAAATCTATGCAAAAATTCTTATAAACAATTCAAATATATACAAATCATGACATAACAACAATCACACAACAGGTCAGAAAAGGGAAAAACCCCATGTTTTTTGGAACAGATTTCCAAGTCTTCCATAATGTTCCTTTATGAATACATAATAATGACAAAAAACTATACTTTATGCTTCAGTATATTTGCATTTGTGCAGTTCTTTCAGAGGTATAAATATAGTACCAATTTTAAATTACCTCATAATTCACAACTTATAACCCTATGATTTAATTAAAAAAAAACATATAATAAGCTCATATTTTCTATTTTTGTGATAAAACAAAAAGCAAAAGATATAATTTTGTAGGTGCTGTACTACAGGAATTCTCATAGCATCTGCATCTGAAAATACTTTTCTTTTAAAGTACAGAATACCATCCAGGTAGATACATGTATAGCTTTCACTGAAGAACACAGCTGATGCTTTCATTTCTTTAAAGCCATGAAAACTACCATCCACAATGACACAGTCCACAGTTCATACCACAGTCACACCAACAAGACAGACGCCAGGCCGACAACAGACCGAACAAACACTTACGTTGCCACCAGTGGCCAAGAATCAGTCGGTTTGGAGTCGTGGCGTCGGTATGGCGGTGTGACAGTGGTATAACAGTGAATCGGAATGAGTAAAACTGCCTTCCAACCAATGTAGTCAAGAAAGAAATGACCTAGGCCGTGTTACACACATGTAGATGGTGACAATATGCATTGAATTTATAATAATGATACACACAGTATGAGGCCAATCGTCAGTCCTTGGTGAAAAATTGTGAGCCTTTATGACGAAAAATGAGAAAGTGAAGAACAAAAATTCTCAAAGTAGATGGATAAGTCAAAATCTTGAGAACAAAAATTGCACGCAAGAATCACCCTGAGGAGAAAAATAAAATATCACCATGGAAACAAGGATAGTACAATCTGGTCCAACATAAATATACAGATACTCTACATCAACAAATAACATACAACATAGCCTGGTTTAGCTGCTAAAAGCATTATAAATATGCATACATATACATGTCTCTACACATAAAATGGTTTTGTATGTACATCTATACAAAGATATAGCAGCCAATAAAAATGCAGTAAGATGCCTGAATTAAACCCAATTTGTGAGAAAATAAGCTTCCATTTTGCATACATCCTAACATTAAAAAAAAATGTACCCTAGGACCTTGCTTGCATGAATATGGTTTCTTGATCAACCCCCCTCCCGTCTGCACCTAACAAAATGTCAAGGAATAAATATTTACAACTTTGAAATGTGCATTTAATCAGTCATATCAGGATTTCGAAAAACATACAATACACAGTGTGCAAATTTAATATGCTATCCGTCTAGAAAGGAAACCTTTCCAAAGGCGGGTCTACCTCTCAAAGTCACAAACGCTTATATTTCAGTAGACGAAGCATGGAAACGGATGAATGTTTTCCATTTAAACCAGTCACAGAAAAGATGTTTTTGAATTAAGTTCAACATGTACTTTATAACTTCATATGTCACACACTACCACTTCACCTAAATACTTTCTGCATGCTGTGCAGGAGTACGTTGTACAAATATGTAGCTACCATATATATTTCTTGCCTTTCTCAAGGTATTTGGAAAAGAATGTCATGATATACATGTATCATATCTTTTATAATTTTGTGATGAGGTATTGGAAAAATATGCAGAGGATAGACCATTTAGACTAACCAATTCAAACTAAGCATGAGACAACTCAAGCTGGAGTCTATGGCAGATTGTCATAAACATGATTGCAAAGACTTTCAAGAAATCAACTCAAGGGCAAATTCAGTAGCCTTCTGTATTGCCTTTAGAAATCATGTTCCAATTAAGTAATACATCATCGTAACATTTGCACAATTAATAAGGCAGACGATGCCCATTCTACTATTACTCAGCACTTACTTAACACGAGTTCAGTAAGAGTACGCTAAGCAACACTGTTTATCTTGGTTCAAAGTTCTCAACTGAGCGAGAAACTTCCCTCACCTGCACATGCTTGAAGCCACATACATTCAGCTGACCGACCCTATTCTGCGCAGACAGAAAGAGTTTGTGAGGATGCTTGTATTATCCCATTAGTACATAAACCGGCTGGCAATAAGCCTAATATACCGTTATCTTTAGACAATCAATCAGAGCTCATTATATTTCATGCCTTTTGTTCCTTTGATTTCCGTTTTTTTATCGTTTGATTTCTGCTTTCTGTTCATTCTTGTGGTTGACTCTGATGAGTGCAAGACAGAAAGCTTTAGTATGCCTCTCTTCAACGCTATTCTCCAATTAATAAGTGATTCACTGGGCTATTGAAACTGCCTTACGTTGATTTCTTGAAAGTCTTTGTGATGACGTTCATACCAAAATCTAGTTGTATTTAACAGATTAAGGAGAAACCCACACCACAATTTGAATATGTGGAATACATTTAAATCAAAGGCAAGTTTAAGTACTGGTAAGCCACTCGTTACAGGGATCAGAAGGATAAAATCCCTTTGAAAATTAGGGGAACTATCTTCCATATGAGGTCTCAAATTGCAGCATTCAAAAACCTTTCAGGAATTTGAATGGGTCACAAAAACAAAATCATGTTATCTTTTGTTGAAAAAGAGCTCACCTACAAACCTTTACATTTGGGGTTTTTGAGCAAGAAGATTTCTGGTGGTACATTCAGTTCTAGTCATTTGAATACTGAAGACTTTCATTACTTTTTAAATAGCATGTAAGAACACAAAAAACCCATATCATTGCTTTCTAAAATCAGGGAAATATATTCAGCCATATAATTAACATTTCACAATATAATGCCGATTAATAATATTGGATACTTGTATAACGCTTACATCCACCAAGCAAGGAGCTCTAGAGGCTCCATTATTATCCCTGCTCTAGCTAGGCTACCGATTTTGGTGCTCACATCATCCAAGAAATTCCCTGAACTTTTCACTCTACATCCAGGATACAACAAATAATCCTAAACATTTCTTTGCCCATCTGCGAAAAAGAAGTAAAATAAATTTGTGCAAGGATGTTAAAATATAAAGATGCTATTCACAACTAAAAAGTAGAAAATAATGATGTGATTAAATTTTTGCATTTCAAAACTAGGTTAAGGTTGTGACTAAAAATGCAATCAACTCAGATAAAAGAAATTCAACATTGATATTTCAGAATTTAAATCCTTCAGTCACTAACGATGTATAGCGGACACACCATCACAAAAGTATTAGGGAAAGTTTTATAGAATGGAAAGGGAACAAAGAGCAACACAAATCTACCAACATCCATCTTCCAGCCCACCCTCCCTGTCCCTCCCCACCCTTCTTCTTTGATGCTGTACATGTACTGCCTGACATTGTATATAATATTCACATGAATTTTCATAAAGCACAGTTCTATACAAACAGTATTATTATCAAAATACACTCCAAATGAGAAGCATTTTGTGTGAAGCCCTCCATGATCATCCTGTGGTAAAGAATAGCTCTTTGGCACAGCTTTCATCCCAGTCAGCATCCAAATTTCATCACAAGAAGCTGCCATTTCCTGCCCTGTACAGGCAATGGTGCAACCCAAATACCTGAAGGCATTGGGTGTATTTGGTTGGAGATGCCATGTCTTCATCACCAAATCAATACTGTGCAATCTCCATTGTCACCAGGGTAACAACAATTGTTCTCTTTCACATCTCATCTATTGTAGTGCCTCAAACAACGACCTTTATTGGTTTTTGTGAATTATCTACATCCAACCAAAATTTGCATCTCTCTTCTTTGCATTTCATCTTGAAATAACGGTGTTGAAATTCTGATGCCATTTCCTTTGATGAGCCTGCTATCTACGGTGCAGTTGTTGTGACGATGTGGGATTTCTAAACCTTTTGGCTTCCTTTGAAGTTTGTTTACGTTCCACTCACAAGCCATTGATGTGCAGGTTTCTATGGCAACCACTTTCAAAGCATGACAAGTACTCTAACTTAAGTTCTCTATCAGCCACACGTTTCCAATCAGATCTATATCTCATCACTTCGCTACAATGCCTCAATCTTCCCATGAGTCTACGACATCGAGCAATCATCGACATCACTTGTGGTTGTCGTTGTGATCGATCTTCTCTTCTTCTGTCTCCTCCAGCGCCTTGGCCTCTGTCTCCTCACCATCTTCATCTTCCTCGGCCATCTTGTCTCCGTTGAGCTCGCTCTTGAACTGGATGTGGAAGAAGTCCAGTGAGTTGGTGCTGCTCAGCCGTCTCTGTTTGGTCTCGTCCCGGAGCTTCGTCCACATCACACGGTTGGACTCCACCGCATCAATGACAGCTTTTGTCTTGGGAAACGCCTGGCCCAGTACCCTACAGGAAAGTACAAGATATCTTGGTTATGCCAAGAATCACTTTTCTACATTCCTGCGTAAAATGCAACAGATTCTACTTTGAATGAAATTTTACTTCCAAAATAACCGGAAAATGACACCGAAATGTTTATCTCCCATACCCAAACAATGCAATCTATCGGGATGATTTTCTTCAGTGAAATTTAGGTTTGTTAAAACATGCTGGCTCCCAAAAAAGTAGAAAAACAAATCTAACAAAGATATAGAGATACAAAAAAAATCTATTTTGAATATAGAAATATCATGCATGACATATGCTAATTCTGGTTCACAGGAGGTATCAAAACAACAAAGTTAACTCAGGAACATGAAATTACACTAACATGATAAGCATTACAACTGCAATCTTAACCCGTTGATTGCTGAATTCTCTCATCCCCATATGCATAATACATGGACCACCGAGCTCCCACTGGCAATGAGTTAGGTGAGCTAGAGTAAGGACTATGAATCCTTTCCAGACAATTGACCACATTTTGTGGTTTGGCTCAGTAACTTTTGATTCAGAGGTCTAACAAATACACAAGATGCATGAGTAGAAACAGCAAAAATTTCTGTACACACTGTGCCCATTTTTGTTGCAAGACCATATTGTGTTTGATGCCAGAAATCTTTAAAAAGAGATTAAGCTTTAATGTCCTTAAAATCGGCAACACATTGAGATGTTTAAAATCATTGTTTTTTAAATCAAAATTTGCCATGTTTTCAACTTTTCGACAAAGTGTCTAACTATGTACATGTATATTGTTTTCAAAGACATTACATCTTATGAGAAACATGTAGCACTAAAAGAAAAAATATTATTGTTGCCAATTTGAAGAACAAAATGTGATCAATTAAGTAAGCCCTTATATAATTCTTGTCACAAAAGGGTTATTACCTGTACAATGGTAGTGCTATATGGTCCAGGAATCCAATCTGAAGCTCTGGAATACAGGCCTTCTCTCGATCAAACATCTCGGGTGTCTCCAGTCCCATGGCCTTCTCCAGGTCTCCTTGGCTGAAGAACTCATGGTAGATCAGCTCCTGCAGGATACAAACAAAAGGATCCAAATACCAATGCCATATCCTAATGTTTTATAAGGCTAAATGCTCTTTTTGTTGACCCCCTATTCCTATAAAATGTCTCTCGTTTAATTTTTTTTTTTTTTTAAATGTACATCATGTTATCATATTAATCATGTACCTTAAAGTTTGTTTTATGTCACAAAATATTTTTTTTTCTCATGTATCATGTATCATAATCATTTGTGTATTTTTATGGAGAATGAAATAAATGAACTGAAATAACCTCTGTACTATCACAAGCCTAAAGCCCATCGCACACTATACGATTGACTGCGATCCAATTCTGGAAATAAATTGTAATGAAATTAAATATGGGCATTTTAACAAATAAAATCTACATGATTTAGGTGGACTCAGGTTTTGAACAATAATATGAATACTACACATACATGTACATGTAGGGTTTGGGTGCACTATCAGCCTTAAACCCGGAATAAGGGCCAAATCAGTTTCAAATCGCAGACAATCATAACTTATTTCAACCTATCCCATATCCCAGTGGTTTTAAGATCTAATCACAGGATTGTGATTGGTTTGAGGTTACGTTTGGGACTAGGGTTAAGTACATCATTGGGTCCGGGATTGAAGTTACAGTGTGGGCTTTTGGTTAGTGTTAGAAATTGGTGGGGCAAATGTCACACAAACAGGCTTCTCAGCAGAAAAGTGTTTACCCTTGGTAAAAATTGAAAGAAATATGGCATTACTGCATCCTGGGGGGGGGGGGGGGTGATTTGGGAGGACCAAAGTAATTTTGCAAGTTGACATATTTATTAGCCTTATTGGGGAGCATTTTCCCTCAGCATTTTATTTCTGAAGTCCCTAAAACTTGGTAATAGCACCAAGGATGTTAGGCACTGGCGAGGTACGTACAGCTATCTTCTTAGTCCAGGACCAGTTCTTGGTCTGGTCTGAAAGGTCACAGCAGGTCATGAGCATGCAGAGTAGTAGCTTGTGATGCTCCTGGTTGTCTCTGTCATACCCATTCTTGGCCATCTTCTCCAGGTCTTTGTGGATCCTGAGATGATGGGCCAGGTCTGTTGCTAGGATGATGTCTTGGACCAGGTCCAGGGCCTTCTGATAATCCTGTTGATGAGGTGGGATGTAGAGAATAGGTGCTAAAGATGATGAGTTAACTTCCTTTGTCTCCTCTCTCTTCATTTTTTCATTCGCACTCTCTCTCTTTCTCTTTGTGTAACAATCTTCAGATCACATACTGTATATGGTCACCAGGGGGCAGATCCAGGATTTTGTAAAAAAAAAAAAAAAAGGGGGGGCACAAATCTCAGAAAGTTTTCTGACATAAAAAAAAAAAAGAATGAAAAAGATCAAGTCTAAAAGGGGGGGGGGCACAATATACACTTTGGTTTCAAAAGGGGGCCTGAAGTGCCCCCCTAAATCTGCCACTGTGGTCACCTCTCACCTTCCTACCTGAACCTCAACATCCCCCCTACTCCCAATCTGTCTTATTTCAATTTACCTCTGACAACTTTCCACCTTAGTACTTTCCTTTTTTATGCATTCATTCTCTTCTTTCTCTCTTTCTATATCAATACATTCTCTTCACCTGCCCCATTTCATTTTTAACATATCACTAATAAATGAATAAATTCTATCAAACACATACGCAGTTGTGATGGCATATTACAAAAAGACATGCATTATTAACTCCTTCAACATTTTAAGAAGTAACCTTCTATGAATATAATACCAATACTCGCCTTCAAAAAAAAAAGAAAAGAAAAGAAAGAAGAAGATTAACTGAGGCAGAAAGATAAAGAGATGGAGAGTTAGAAAGAGAAAAATTAGAGAGATGGAGAAAGACATGGAGAAAGAAATGAAAATAGGGACAGGTCTAACACAAGGAGACCACAGAGAAAGAGAGAGAGAGAGAGAGAAAGGAGGTATGGGAAGATAGAAAAGACGGCAAGGAACAAGAACAGTACAAGACAAACAGCAAACAGAGAGAAAAAAAAGACCATCTTACATCTCTGTTGAGGTTCTCAAAGATGTTACATCCCTCTGTGTTCAGGATGCACATGGCCTGGGCAAAGTGATGCCTCTCCATCACAGAGCCTTCCGAGCTGTAGAGAGCTGCCAGCACCGATTGCTATTTTAACCAAAATACGAGAGAAGTTTGACAATATGTATATGTATGCTTGGATGGGGGCTTTGATGCCTGCATAGTTTGCTACTATTGTTTGCCAAATGCAACAGCACAATATCAATTTTGATAAATTCACTAGACTCAAGTAGTTTTGCTAAACCATTGCTACTGGATTTTGTGGAAGTGGTGTCATGATAACCAAATAAACAATTAAACAAGTTTGGCACAATCTAGTACAACTGATTGCCAGCTCTGCTAAATTTTACTTATACAAATTAAGTTTACTCGCTTTTGTCAGTCATTTGGTGTTGAAGTGGTTTTAATTTGTACTATGGTAACAAAATAAAAGTTTGTCAACATGCATGCAACATGAATGAGAGGTTGATGTCTACAAATCATGTGATGCAATTGATGGGCAACTCGTTCTGCAGAATTTCACTTATAAAAATTAATTTTACACAACTACTTTTGTAAATCGTTGCTAATTTAGTTGTTGATATGATGCTTTCATTCTTCTGCAAAATGCATGCATTTTGAACTTAATTTAGTACGCTCGTCATGTTACTCAAAAGAAAGTATGACAAAGGCATTGTTTGGTAAAACATAAACACATGCATATACAGTCAACCTATTTTAGCGACCACCTGTATAGAAAGACCACCTGTCTATAACGACCACAATTGTTGTTTCCCTTGAAAAGTGTTTCTCATTGGAACATTTATTAAAAGAACCTGTACAAAAAGACCACCTGCTCATAAAGACTGCTTTTTTTGTTTCCACTGAGCGGTCTTTATATACAGGTTTCACTGTATTATCATACATCTGCATATATCTGCATATATAAACTGATGTGTGAAGTATCTTACCGAGTGAACCTGGAAGCTGTTGTTTGTTCCCCTGTGATCCAAGTCATGACAGAGGCAGGCCACAAATAACCCAAACACCTCCAGCTCACTGAACAGAGGAATACAGAAACATAGAAGTTAGTCTTAAGCTGTTGATTACTGAATTCTCTCGTTCCCCTCGGCTTAATACAGGAACCATCAGATTAATGCAGGTAATGGTTCAAGGAGTTAATCAAATGTCTTTTACTTATCGCCATAAGGGAGATGAGTCAATACCTTCTAAATGTAAACAATGGATATAATCAAGTAGTAGACAAGACATCAGATTGCAGGATTGATTACTACCACATAGTCAAATACCACATCAAAAATTGCCAAACCCAGATCACCACAGCCTAGATATCTATCCCCCTATAAGAACCACAATGACAACTATGCCTTTAAACAATTTCAACCACCCTGTAAACTATCCCCCTAGGAAAACTACATTCCAGACATCTCCCCCCCCCCCCCCAAGAACAATTACCACATGGTCAATTCTCCCCTAGGACAATCACTACAGAGACATGTATCAAGTCTAAAATGTGATGATATCATCCTACATACATGTAAATAAATGTCTCAGGGGTTGTTTGCTTTGGTTGTTGAAGTTCTCTTAGTGTTAAGGGCTGGTCACATTTGTCCGATAACGATAAAGATAGTGAGATTTTTAATGAAAAGTACATCCTACTCTATGGTGAGTACATGTGAGTATGCTCATGTCTGTTAATAGCAAGGAAGCTCTAGGGTGTACCTTTAATGAAAAATCTTGTTGTCGTTATCGTTATCGTTATAATGTAGGACAAATGTGACCAGCCCTTAATTGTCCTGGGAGGGGTGGTGTGGGGGGGGGGGGGGGTTTAGCAGGTAGTTGTCGTAGAATCATGCATTTTATTTTTAAGTGGAAATTGGTTCTTACGTAAGGACGTCGAGCGAGTTCAGATTCTTGTAGAGGAGATAGCAGAAGTGACCGACGGTGAAGGCATGGTACCAGTTGTGGTACGGGGGGTCCCTGTAGCCCCTCTTGACCAGCATGCAGAACTTGGCGAGGGTTCTTCGGTTGATGCGCCAGCGGTTGATCATGCCCATGTCATCGAACATACACATGCATGCCTGGAAACGTGAGAGAAATACCAGGAGAATGATCAGAAATCATAATTTATCATTTCCACATCATCTATACCACTGCAATCACAATTATTTTTTCAGATCAGTGTCAATCCTCCCAATTTACCCTGATCATCATCACCATCACCATCATTATCATCATCATCATCATCATATCATCATCCTCATATCCTTATCATCATCATATCATCATTATCATCATCATCATCATCATCATATCATCATCCTTATATCCTTATCATCATCATATCATCACCATCACCAAAATCATCATCATCATCATCATCATCATCATCATCATCATCATATCATCATTATCATCATCATCATCATCATCATCATATCATCATCCTTATATCCTTATCATCATCATATCATCACCATCACCAAAATCATCATCATCATCATCATCATCATCATCATCACCATCATCATCATCATCATCATCATCATCATCATCATCATATCTTGGCATCACCTAATCCAATTATCATAATTGCAACCAGTCGGCATAATTCTCACCTCAACTATCAAAAACATCATCAACACCCCCAGGGATCAGGAGTTGGTCTAGGGGTAAAGTCTATGGGCAGCTCTTTGTATTCGCCTACAAAGTGACTCTGATCGGACCCAGGTTCGAATCTCAGTCATGTCTTTCAGATGGTGACATTAAAGGTCGGTCCCAGACGTAAATAATCATATTTGATCGATACACGTCTGTCAAAACTCAATTACACAAGCACACATACACACACCCACACCCACCATCACAATCACCATAAACATCATCATCAACACCACTATCACCACCACCACTACCACCTCCATCCTTCTCATTACTGTATATCAGCATACCTTCAGTGTTTCTGCGTCTGGAATACTGCGAGGGGAGTAGGTGAAGTTTGCTATCCGAGGACTGAACGTCTTGATTGATGGAACATCGGTGCTGAGGAGAGTCTTTGTCTCATCCTCCCCTACCTGTACACAATGGGACGAAAACAAATAAAATGTTGAATTATACATCCTCACTACATGTATATTCTGCTCCGAAATTTTATAACAACTTCTCCTCCCCTGGAAAACTACGCCCTAGAAACAACCCCACCAACAGATAACTACCCCCCCCCCCTCCCCCCAGGTCAATTATCCCAACATTAGATTAGGCCTAAGGCACTTGTCAGAGGGTTTTAAGGAAAATTTGTTAAAGAGGGTTGTTGTCCAGGGGGAAGGGGAGGGGGGGTTAACTGTCCTTGGGGATAGCTGTCCAGAGGGTAGTCAACCTTATACTCTACTCTTGACATCGATAAGGTTCATGATCATTAAAAAACCACTGGAAGTTGCTTTTAAGGCATTGATTAACTTTGCCCAGGATTGAAAAAAAAAATCACTGTTCCAGCTAATGCTGTAATCATAATTGCAAACCTTTAGCTCAGACAGGAATCGCCTGAGTTTTATAAGCTGATCGGTCGTTTGTATATCAAGATATTTACGATTGAACAGTGATGTCGGGATAGAGTACCACCGAACCCTAAAGAACTCTTACGGTTAGCATACCTCGCTCTATCACAGAATACCGTACGGGCTGGAAACCCGCTCTGAAATCGCCAAGCGCTGGTGCTTGGTTTTTGTGACTGCAGCGCAGCGGAGAAGCCGAGCGACTTGTGCTAGCGATTGATCGCGATTTTCTCTTTTTTAGGATAGTATACGGGTTCCATTTTCTCTCGTACTTTCACATATCCTTAATTATATATGTAGTTAGAGGACTGCACGCAATTCACTGGCATTTGAGCTGATTTTACAATTTTTCACAAAGTTAATCAATCACTTTAATCTGCTTACCAAAACCCTCTTTGATGTGCTTTTATATCAAAGATCCTTGTTTGCTCTGAACTACATGACAGCTACAATCTTTTTGGGGATAAGTAAAGCACCACATCAGTATAACAAAGGACTGCCTCTGGGCCATTAGCATCATCTTTCACCTAACCAGGGATCTTGTTAGCCAGGGTAGGCATGCACTAAAATCAGGGGTGGATCCATGATTTTGCAAAAGAGGGGGCACAATATTTGTAAAATTTTCTAAAGTCATCCCATTTTTGGGGGATGCCTTTTTACTCCAAAATTATCTGACAAGCAAAAACAAAAAGGAAAAAAGAAAAAAAGTCATCTCCCAACAAAGCAGGGCACATTCTTCGAGTTGTGTACTTAAATTATGCCACTTGGGTTTTAAAAAGAGGGGGGGGGGGGGAGGGGGGCACAGGCTGGCTAAAACGGTAATCCAGAAACTGGTGCATGCCATGTCCCGCAGGTTTAATAGAAATATCCATAAAAACATGAAATGGCTTTCCTTTGTTCAAAAGCCATGGTCTTTGCGTGCCACTTCAATTCACTTTAGCTCCCCTATTTACATTGGGAAACATAAGGAGGAAGGAAGATGGGAAGATGCTAGTATTTTAAACTATTCTTTATATGCTATCAACCTACCTCCATATGATACATCATTAGCTCATTGGCCAACGTGCTGCGGTACTGAGCATCCTTCATCTTCTTGTATAACAAACTCTGAAAAGAATCAAACATAATGTTAGTCGTATCTGATGTTACTGGACAAGGAGGCATTATGGCTCAGTGACTGAGCAGTGGTCTCGTAACCAGCAGGTCCAGGGTTCGAAACCATGTCGATGCACTAGTGCCCTTTGTTTGGTAAGGCATTAATCCTCATTACCAAGTCACTCAGATAGAACTTCAAACCATAGGCCCCTCCTGGTTGCTTAATTACAAGCATATATTTGTTTTCTTAGCAGTCAGGTTAGATAAATCATTATCACATAATAATCATCATTATCATCACAATATTTTGTGGACAGAAAAAAAAAAATCATGTCTTTCGTCTTCAAATCTGAAACCAGTTCATAAATTGTGAAGTTAGAAATCCAGGAATAATGTTTGTGTCATGATGAACAATGAAAGTATGATTATCTTCTAGCTCAGAAAATCACATTTGTGCTACTTTAACTTTGTAAAGTTTGTGGCATGTTATGGGTTAAATCATTTGATGAGTAAGAACTAGAAAAAAAAATAGTATAAGAATAGAATAGCAAATAGTAACATGAAGGAGACAGATATCAACAGAAGAAAATGTACAATGAAAAAAGATGGACAAAAATTTACTGAATAGAAAGAAAATATTTTGTCACATACATGCATATGTACTCTATATGAACAAAAATCTTTTAAAACTTCTCAAAAACTCAAATGAAAGATAACTAGAGTACATAAATACTAATCACATTAAATACAAGAGGGTAGATGTAATTTCTTACCACAAAAACATGAATTCTAAATAAGGTATACGCTAAATATCTACACAGCTATCAGTGAAATAGACTATGGGAGCATTCAAACAATAAAAAAATCAGTGACTTACCAAAGTACCTAATGGGAGACTGAGTATTTTCAAAAGAGATACACATCGTTGTTTTGGAGACATGTTTGTAGCTTATCCTAAGTGTAATGCCGGCTACAAATGAGCCTGAGAATGTATTCCTTCCCTTTATATACTCTTACTAAGAATCCCTACAACATGCACGTATGATCACGCATTCCGCCCCCACTAAGACCTTGTTCACTCTAGGAAAAAGTGAGTTTTGGATTTCTTATTATTCTCATACACATTCACATGTGGGATATACAGTCAAACCTACTTTAGTGACCACCTGTCTATAAAGACCGCATTTTCTGCTTTCCTTGATATTGTTTCTCACTGAAATACATGTATTTGTCACAGAAAAATCCTGTATATAAAGAGCGCTTTTTGTGTCTTACTTGAATGGTCTTTCTGTAAAGGTTTCACTGCATGAAATCAGTTTTCATATCTCACTTTCGAATGCCTCTGTTGCGCAACACACAGCTCATTACTGACATTCAATGTAACACAGAGCACATGGCAAATGATATTGTTATTCATCAATTAGGCATTACAAAGTAGCGCGATTTGGACTGGGATCGGAACATCATAAATTAGTCAGATTTGTTCATATATGCAACAACGAAAAAATTTAAAGGCTGACCACGGTTCAAAAATTGATTTTTAACTGTCATTAATTGCTCTGTGTGTGAACAACTCTGGAGTACCACATAACTTGTTTTTTTGGCAGGAAGCAGTGACATGACGTACAACAGACAATGTGAATGTGTTTCATAACATCTTACTTCACGATACAAACTGGTTTCAAATTTAAAGAAGACAGGCTTTTCTTTGTCCAAAAAACTTCAACACATTGTGAAAACTTGGGTGGCATAAACAAGTTATGTCAATGAAGAGAGATAGGGAAGAAACACTTAGCCTTGGGAAACACTTTGACACTGCCCCATCTCTTTTGTTAATTTCTGACACCCTGTTGCTTTGTATTATCTGTATGACAGTATACCATTTCCACATACACTGTAATGTGCAACAACCATGTAGTAGCTAGAAAGAAGTATCAAAGTTTATTATAATGCCACAGTTAGCTGGATGATTGAAAAAAACCCAAAGTGAGTGCTGAAAGGTAGGAAACTTCCAATGCCTACAATAATCATACCAAGCAGATATAGACACACACAAATCTAAACTGAGTACCAAAAGGTAGTAACTCACATGTACAATAATGATGCCAAGCAGCTATAGACACACATCAAAACTAATGGGTACTAAGAAGGTAGTAGCTCACATGTACAATAATGATTGTAAGCAGATATAGACAAACATTAAAACTAATGAGTACTAAAAGGTAGTAACTCACATGTACAATACAAAACTAATGGGTACTAAAAGGTAGTAACTCACATGTACAATAATGATTGTAAGCAGATATAGACAAACATTAAAACTAATGAGTACTAAAAGGTAGTAACTCACATGTACAATACAAAACTAATGGGTACTAAAAGGTAGTAACTCACATGTACAATAATGATTGTAAGCAGATATAGACACACATTAAAACTAATGAGTACTAAAAGGTAGTAACTCACATGTACCATACTGATTGTACGCAGATATAGACAAACATCAAAACTAATGAGTACTAAAAGGTAGTAAATCACATGTACAATAATGACTGTAAGCAGATATAGACACACATCAAAACTAATGAGTGCTAAAAGGTAGTAACTCACATGTACAATACTGATGCCACAGTAGATGGAGAAGGCAGATGCCACATCTTCGTCATGCTTTGTGAAGAATAAACCTGGACAAAACAAACATCAATGAATAAAGGTCAAAATAATATCATCATTAAAGGGAAGATCTGTATGTCGTATCATATCCTATGACGTCTTGTTATGTTGTTAACGTGACTATATGCATGTTCTTGAAGGTATTCTTCAGCTCCATTAATGAAACTGAGCGTTAACCCTTTCGAGACAATTGACCACATTTTGTGTTTTGGCCCAATAACTTGATTCAGAGCTCTACAAAATATACCAGATGCATGAGTAGAAAGAGCAAAAATTTCTGCACATACTGTGTCCATTTTTGTTGCATGACCACAATGCCTTTGATACCAGTCATTTTAAAAAGGAGAATAAGCTTTAAAATCCCTAAATTGGCAACACATTGAGAGGTTCAAAATCATGATTGTTTTTTTTGTAAAAATTGGCAATTTTGTCAACTTTTCGACAAAGTGCTTTACCATGTATATTGTTTTCAAAGACATTACATTCTATTAGAACCATGTAGCACTTAAAGAAAAATATTGTTGCCAATTTGAAGAACAAAATGTGATCAATTTAGCCATTCAATAATTACTGTCATGATAGGGTTAATTGAGATACAGTTTTGGAGACAAAAGGCTCCTAATGAAGAAACCTTCAGAACACCATCTGCATAATGGAATAGGTACATGTAGGGTATATCCATCATAAAGTTTTTTCCCATGCAAGAGCACTACCCCTATATTTTGTCACGGGAGTTTCTTTGAATATTTTCTCTCTGAAGTGTACACTAAATAAGAGAGAGAGAAAAAAAAACAACAGCTTTAGGATTTGGTCATATGATTTATTGAAATGAAATATAATGAACACTTTGCTGGTTATATTGCAATTACACATTTTCCATCACATTCATGTGGTAGATACCAACTTCTATATCATTTCATAAACATTTTGTCAAATTCTGTTAAAATGATATTTTTCAATAATTTCCAGAACATAAAGATTTCTCCAACTGTATTGTGTGTAATGACACAATCTAGAAATCTAATTCAAACTTTGATTTTAGGGAGCCTCATGCAAATGGCATGTTAATTGAAACTTGCAACTTAAAAAAACAAAAACTTAGTTGACCCACTGACTTATTATCATAGGCATAGTACAGGGATCATTCCGTTCTTGTGGGCGATGGGCAAAGGAGAGGACTTGCCATCGATTTACATCAATGTTCATGTAACTCTTTATACAGTAGATAAGGGCCCAATATCCCAACTTACCGTTGATTTTATTGCATAGTTCAGCAATGCCTACGACAGCTGTCAAAGGAAAGGAGAAAATAAAGCTCATATTAAAACACATGCATATATATTTGGCTGTTTTATGATCTATGAGAGCAAAATGTGCAAAATCTTCTTTCATTTATGGGCAAGTTCAAGCTATTTTGGGCCAAACATTACCAACCACATAAAAAGTTTTAGCATATCTGATCATATTCCAGGGTGGTCCACAAGGGATTTTCACATGAAACAGCAACAGGTTTGAATTTTGAAACTACAGGTTTGAAAATCAGTGATAGGTTAAGATTTCTTTAAAAAATCATTTTCAAACCAAATTATTTATGAAATATCAGTCATAAAATTTGTTTCAAAATGCTTCAAAAAAAAAACAAAATCACATTCATACTTGTCATATGTTTGCTCTGTATCTCTGTAGCAAAGATGATCTAGATTTTTAAACCGGGATTCATGTGTGTCAACAATGATTTAGATTTGAAAACAGCCTGAACTAACAATACTTTCATAAGAAATTGCAGTCATAGACACTAGCACAGGGGAATTATCAACACAAAACTTGAGAATTGGGAAGATTTAAGCTATTTGAACTGAAGTGTGCATGCAAATAGTACATACAATTTATTTTTGAAAGATGAGTACAAATGAGTCTGAAACTGGGATACAATACAGGACAATTATCCTTTTGTTTTGAGTACATGAACTATCATAAATTTTTATAATAAAAAAAATTGTAAAAAAGGACAGTTTGAGCAATTTTGAATCAAAACAAATGAAGAACTGTCAATTTTTCATAAAGGAACAACCAACTGCCTATTTGACATTCCAAAACTACTTCATAATTTTGATTTTATCTCAGGTTTTTCTCTTGCAAGAGTGATCCAACATGTGATCCTGTGACAATAGCATCAGGCTTTATTTTGTCAGATAGAGTCAAGTTCAGGGTCACAATTGGGTTATACAAGTAGGTTAGGCTTAGGGTTAGGGATGTGTATAGTGTTTGGTCCAGGGTTGGTTGAAATTAGGAATTCGGTTGGTGTAGGATCGTGACCATGGAGCAATCGCCGCTTGAGGATGTGTTGTACAACCCTTGTGGGAGCATGGCTTGATACAGTACCTCAGTCACGCTGCCAAACCAACTCCAAACCCAACCGATTCTTGGCCATTCAAGGGTAATGTAATTTTTCATTCGGTCAGCTGTCGGTCTGGGCCCTGTTTCAAAGAACTTGTAATCAATAACAAGTTGCAATAATTGTTATAAGCTACTGAAATCCTTGCATCTGATTGGCTGAGAGCAAAATTTGTCACAGAAATGTGGCAATTGTTAATGATAACAAGTCTGATGAAACAGGGCCCTGAACTCCACATCTGGGCCCTGTTTCATAAAACCTGTTATCAGTAACAACTGCCTCATTTTCTATGACAAATTTGCTCTCAGCCAATCAGATGCAAGGATTTCAGTAGCTTATAACATTTATTGTAACTTGTTATTGATAACAAGTTTGATGAAACAGGGCCCTGGTGTCAGTCTTGTTGGTGTGACTGGGGGTATCAACTTGAGGTTGGAAAGAGATTCGGAAGCGTTCGTACCTGGTCCATCTCTGATAGGGAAACATAAGATGTTCCTGGTCCTGAAGCCGGTACTATCATCCACTCCTCGGTAGAACAGAGGATGGGAGTAGGCATCCTTGATGTTCAAGATTTTACCTGCGAAACAATGAGGGCAGCAGATCAGGGTATAATCGGATTTTCAGCAATTTCTATCTTGGTTTTTGTTGTTGTGATGCCTGGATTACATTGATCAAACATCTAAATGCATGTAAACAATCTAATTTAACTGATGCTCACTCCCAATGTCTGCAAAATCTGGGAGCTTAAGAAATGCTAAATAAAACTTGGTTTACCCTCTGCTACACATTAAGCTATAAAACGGGACTTCATACCTAATACAACTGAATCAATTGTTGTCAAGGTTTTAGAGACCCCTAGTGTTATATTGTTTTTAATAGGAAATTGGGCAATATATCAAGTGGAAGTATAAATTTGAGCTAAAAAGTTATTAAAATAAAACACACACACGCTACTGCTGCCAACTACTACTACTGCTTCTACTACTTCAGCTAAAACTACTGCTACAAAGTATTTTCTATTACTACTACTGCTACTTTCATGTCTTTTACTTGGACTTTAACCACCAGAGATACTTCTTACTTAGATGAGAACAAAACCTAATTTAAAAAGACAAATCTAGCGCGGAAGCATTTATGCAATGAATCAAGGTAGGAGCATTTACATTATGAGAATTCTTAGTAACAAACCCTCTAGTGGGGAATTAAATATATAATGAATCAAGGTACATGTAGGAGCATTTAGATTATGAGGATTCTTAGTAACAAACCCTCTAGTGGGGAATTAAATATATAATAAATCAAGGTAGGAGCATTCACATCATGAGAATTCTCACCTGTACTGGCTACATGACCGGCAATGCCGTGTGTGATAGGAATTCGCACTTCTCCTGATTCCTGTCAATGAGAAATGAGCTTGCCGTTAGATGAAAACGTTCTGTTGCAAATACAGTTTTATGTGTGTTCCGAAGTCTAAACACACTGTAAATACATTGTAGTTAGGTCTTGATATTCAAAGGGAAAGGTGGGTTCTTGTAATGAAAAAGTCATTGATATGAAACTTGATGAATACATTACTTTTTTTCTATACCAATGGAAACTGCGATGTGCAGAATAACCTTACATTATGTCCAGATTTTATGTGGATTTTGAGCGAATGAATGATAAGTTTAAATCTTGCAATAGCTGTTCAAGAGTATTCGCTGAGCCAATTAAAGACTTATTCTCAGCAGTTTAAATGTGCATTGTGTGATAGTTTACATACACCGGACCTGGTGAAATTACCAACAAGTGAATGAGTAAATTACGCAATGCGTAATAAATGTCCCCGCCGGAAGTGCAGATCTGTGGAAATTAACTAGCCTGAACCTTAAAACTTCAGTGAAAAAACTTTAGTGAATAAAATAATAATGTTACTGCATGCAAAAGAAGAGAATACCAACAATACATGTATACAACTGAAATATAAAACATGAAAACATTATGAACCTTCAGCCATTTTGAATAAATTTGCATAAATTTGCATAATTAATGAATTTCAAAATTCTGTGTAGAAGTTTGGAAGCCCCCACCCAGCCCTATCAGATAAAACAATCGGAATCAAAATCCGATGTGAAATAGAGGAGAAGTAGCATTTTTCGTCAATTTTGAATAAATTTGCATAAATTTGCATAATTAATGAATTTCAAAATTCTGTGTAGAAGTTTGGAAGCCCCCACCCAGCCCTATCAGATAAAACAATCGGAATCAAAATCCAATGTGAAATAGAGGAGAAGTAGCATTTTTCGTCAATTTTGAATAAATTTGCATAAATTTGCATAATTAATGAATTTCAAAATTTTGTGTAGAAGTTTGGAAGCCCCAACGCAGCCCTATCAGATAAAACAATCAGAATCAAAATCGGCCAAGAAATGACGGAGAAGTAGCATTTTCTAACATTTGAGCACACACGGACAGACGGACGGACGGACGGACACACACACACACACACGCGCACACACGCACACACGAACGGAGCCCGTTTCATAGTCCCCTCGCGAACTTCGTTCGGCGGGGACAATTAGTGTGTACAAATCTTGCATGCAGCGAAACTCGTTTCCCACCTGCAACTTGCTGGAGAGACTCTGAAAGCATTTAATTGTTTTCCAGATACAAAATTTATGACAAATTTTTCCTCACAATGTTGATCTTTTGAAGTTGGTGGAGGGTGCGCGAATCACGTAAGACCTTTCGGTTGTAAAAGTGAAGTCTACTCTTGATGATTAATATAACAACCGTTACCAGGGTAAATAGCTGAATGAGGTGTCCAGTTTCCTATGAGAATCCCTGATTAAGTGTCATAAAGACAGGCAATGACCACCACAAACATTCCATGCACAGAACGTGAGGACACACCCCCAACACACTGGTGTAGACACAACAACCTCTCGGCAGTACAAGTGAATTCAAACGTAGGCGAGCGAAACTCTCGACCCAAATTTCTGAAAACACATATTTCATTGATCAGATTCTCAAAATCTGGATTGTCCCAACCATAGACATATTAAATAGTATAGACGAAAAGGTAGCACGCGCGGATTTGCCTCATTTACATATAAGCTACAGCGTCACCATTCAGTCTAAGCGTATTTAAGCGTATTTAGGCTCCGCCCCCCGAGAGACATTTCATATCTCCCGAAGCCCCCATTAGCATAAAAATCCGATTTCACTTCATGCATTATTTATTTTTGCTTTGCGTATCCCGACAATATTCAGCTCTGATTGGACCTTACCTCATGAATATTACAATTATCCAAAAGAATTAATCGACAACAAATATGACCTTTTTCGTCACTTCCGCTGTGTGTAAAGTCAATGTAATGACGTCACCCGCATGAAGTGTGAATTTCTTGTGAAAAGTTTACCGGTGAGTACAACTATAATTACGCTTAAATTTCATAAATAGAATAACATTCAAATGAATTACTACCAATGTGAGGGATCTCTTGGAATTTCTGTACATTTTGAAAATATTTGAAAGTACTGTATGCTATAAAATTGTGGGCAATCTGTTGTCAAACTTTCATTACATTTTCTATCGTTCTGAGCTTATGTTTCAGCTCGAATGCCATTACCACCCCTGCCACTCTTGACAGCTTACCGGGAGTTTCGGGCGGGACCGTGTCATAAAATCAAATAAATTAACAGACAATTTCATCCCCATCAATGTCAATGACAGTGATCCAAACTAACTGTTGGAACAAATAATTTCAAAACTTAGTCGGAAAAATATCTAGTATGACTCTAATGTGAAATAACATATTAACTAGGACCAGGTTTCTTGTCGAGATTAATTTAGTTTTTCAAGCTCTGTTCTGTTGTGAAGATTTCAGCAGTTCACAAGTTCCATGATTTTGATTTTCAGTTAGAGTAGAATGTAACTTAGACCTATCGTAGATTTGCATTTCAAATTTAGTTGATTAGGCCAAACTTCTTTGACAAATCGGTTATCTAAGTTAGATGTAGACGTAGAGTCTAGATCTAGTTAAGCTAGATCTGACAGTTACTGAGTTAGACCTAACAAGTCTGGAATAGATGTAGGCCTATAATATAGCGGGCTATAAACGTTAGACCTCTAGATCTATAGTATAGTATACCTAAAGTTAGATCTAACTTACACAAAAGTCTAACTGTTACTGTTAGATTTACTGACGATTTTTTTTTTTTTTTTTTTGTAGGGCATATATTATTGGTTATTTATATACATATATTTCTTTTTTTTTTTTGGGGGGGGGGGCATGCAAGGCCTAGCCAGTCATTGACGTAGGCCTAGGTCTTGTCTTGGCAAGTCCTAGAATCTACATAGACTAGATCTAGATCTAATCTAGATTCCTACTCGATGGTCTGACTCTAAGTCTAGATTTTCTAGATCATCTAGATCTAGTCTAACGTACATGTAGATCTAATCGTAACACATGTAGTTAGACATAGACCTAGACACTAGAGTCTAGGGCAAAGCACATTACTAGCCTAATGGAAAAAAGCCTGGTCAGTGATTGAATTATGAATTGGGGGGGGGGGGGTCCTGGTCTAGTTAGTCTTTACTCTAGTTCTGCCCGATTCAACTCATTGTCATGTTAAAATGATATTAGATTAGAATTAAAAGAATAAACCTGTATAGCGTTGTTAACTTTTAGCCAATGAAACTAAAAGTTAAAGTTTGATTGAATTTGAAAACGAACTTTAAGAGAAGTCGGGGCATGTATGTTTTTTTTTTACTTAGTGTAGCAGGGAAGGAAATCAAAATCAAATGGGCTAGTCATTTTCATTTTTAGGAAGGACAAAAAAACAAAATAACAAATTGTTGAAAGGTAATAAAGAGTATCACTATCAATTATCATTTTCAATTTTCTTTTTCAGATGAACATGGAAGAATATGCAGACCTACCAAGTGTTTTGTTCTACATGTATCTACCCATCAACGCATGGCTGAACGTACTACTACCACTAACTACTGGAGATGACGGATGAAATACAATGTAAATCTACTAGGATGCCACTTTATTTTCATTTTCCTGATTGCATGACAGGTATGGTAGTTCTAGATCTAGAGCCCTAATCTTGAAAATCAATTAAAGTGGCAACTCCATGGTTATTTCAATGGGAATGTTAAGATTTAGTTGAGGAGTTACAGATTTTAAAGATGGAATGATAGATTGAGCGAATACTTATAGTGTCAAGGATAGATGTATGATTCTGATATCCGAAGTATATAATAAATATAAGAGGGTTTTATGGGATCTAAAATGTGTTGACAAGTAAATACATTATGTTAGTTCCTTTGAGAGTGTTCTTCAACCCTTTTCAATAATACATGTACGCAAACAATAGCAAGTAGAATATCAAATGAAAAAAAAATTGGGTACTTAAATTTATTTTGAAATATTTCTGAAGAAAGACATTACAATTTCAGATAGAATCTGTGAAAGGAATCTATGTCTTACTTGTATTGTCTTTGAGAATCAATGTGGCCAGCATAAATGGAGCATAAATACTTATTATGTGATGTATGAACTATTTTATTTTTCCAGGATGATGCTTCTCTTCTTCAGTAACAATAGATGCTGAAGGCATATCCCACTTTGAGTAAAGACAATTCAGAGAGGAAGAAAGAACTGCCGACTTGCTGAAGTTAAGAGAGGTAGGCTCAGCTGTATGAATAAGTTTCTTTGTATACACCAGGGGCGGCGCTACAGGGGGGGGGGGCAGGAGGGCGGCTGCCCCCCTATCATTTTTCAAGCGAGCAAAAAAAAAAAAAAAAAGAGGAAGAAGGGGGGGGGGGGAGGAGAAAGAGAAGGGGAAATGGAGAAGAGAAGGCTAGGCCATGCAATTATGACATAACTGTTATAGTCCTATTTGTTATTTCAAGACCCTCGACGTGCGACGTTGCTATAGCGTCATTTTGCCCCCCCCCCTATTTAAATACCCTGGCGCCGCCCCTGGTATATACTCACACAACTGAGGTACTAAAGGATGTCCTTGGTTCATTCACAAAGATAGATTTTGTAAAAGGGGGGGCACAAATCTCAGAAGAAGAAGGGGAAAAAAATGGTTGTCATATTTTTGGGGTCCAGTTTTCCTGCAAAATTCCCTGACAAGCAAAAAAACAAATAAAAAAAGAAAGAAGCTTATTAGTTCAAAGGGTTGGGGGGGGGGGCACAATTTTAAAAAGAGAGGCCACAATGTACACTGCTCTTTGAAAAGGGAGGAGGCCGGAAGTGCCCCCCCCCAATCTGCCACTGTGTTCAATGATTTGTATATCATGTGATTTCAACGTGATTAATTCCATTCTTTTCTTATTTCATTCTACAGACATGCATGGAGTTCAACTTGACCTCTTCAGCTTTGATGGCGGCTACAACAGATCAAATACTTCGTATTAAAATCCAGAGAGTCTGAAGTTATTGTAACAAGCACATTTAAGAGAAAAGGATACTGCATCTAAAGCTTTTCACATGTGGCACCTTCACCCGCCACTGCACATGTCACTTTATAAATTCTAATACCGCCAATTCTTTCATGCAGATGTATTTAGCTCATTAGGCCTATTGAGTTGAGGGTTTCCTCTTCGAGATGGCCTAGGGACATTGCCTGGCCCCTAATGTTTATGATAATAATAATAATGATAATGATAACAATAATAGAACAGTTCTTATATTGCGTATAATACCTTTGAAAAAGTTCTCAATGCACTGAGGAAAGGGTGAAAAAGAGAAACAAGTAGGAAACCTGCCGGAAATGTTATATTAATCAATTGAATGAGTATGTTTTTAGTGCAGATTTGAATTGCCCCACTGTATTAGCTTGTCTTACATTACTGAAGTGATTGCCAGGCTCAATGAGGTTATGCTTTGATCCATTGTGCATCTCAACAAATGTAAAAAAAAAAAAAAAAAAAAAAAAAAAAAAAAATCAATCCAATGAACTGATCTTATATCTGATGATTGAAATTTCAATTTGGGAAAGTTTATACTATCAAATACTGTTTATATGATATAAAACTATTCGAATGTCAAAAACAATCAGTACTGAGATATTGAAAAAACAGGTTAGTTCATCTAGAGAGCCTTACATGTATGTAGAGAAAATTAACATAACTATCTTTCATTTTCAAGTCAAATAATTATCCCCTTGGTATGTGTGGATCAAATTTCAACCAACAGTCTTTAGGACTCTGAAATGTACATTAGTTGGTCATTGTTTCAATGGAGACTTTGTGGTTTTGGAGTTAGGGCACTAGTGTAGCTGGGGGGGGGGGGGGGCAGAGGGGCAGACTGCCACCTGACAACTTTTGACGAAAAAAAGAAAGGTTATTGGGTTCATGAAAAATTCTCTGTGGTGGATTTAGGAAGGGGGGCAATCCCAGCCCGTGCCCCCACCCCCTTGAAAGAATAGTATACAGTGTGCCCCCTCCTTTTTTTTTTGTGCCCCCTTTTAGAACTTTTTTTTTTTGTTAGAGAATAATGGAGGAAAACTGGACCCCATGAAATCATGAAATCAACCCTCCCCCACTGAGCGACTTTTGGAGGGCTTGCAACAAGAAAAAAATATGAATCTCCCTCCAAGCATTTTCCCAAAGTTGACAGCCCTGCATTTGTGTGCCCCCCTTAGAAAATCCTGCATACTGCACTGAGTTAGGGTAAATTTGTTATGAAAAATTCTGATGATTTCATCAGGATTTTCAAGTATTCTATGTTGCATAAGTCATCATTTTATAAACTCCCCGAAGTATAAGAGGAACCTATAATGTGATCAAAAATTCCAAATAAATCAACAAATGCAATAAGATTTAAAGATGTAATACTTCCATGTAGCAGGTGAGGTCATTTGATTTTAATAATTCAGTTGTGATGAAAATGTACTCTTTGTTAGTAATATAAAGTATATGTTTGAATTTTTCGTGTAGGGCATCATATTAGTTATTTCTATAAAAGTTTAGAATAATACTTATATGGCCCTTTGATATTAGTAGAACAAATGCATTATAAATTTACGTTGTGTTAAAAATAGTGGATGATGGAATACACAATTGAAAAAAAAATGACAGATGAAAGAAAAAGATGCAAAAAACATAAGGTAAAACAATCAAATCTGTTTTAGATCGACTGTGCATCACAATTGCAGATTTAATCACATAAACTGTAAACATGGTAAATTACATTATTGTGAGAAGCTATGTAATTAAAATTGATTTTATGAACATTCAACTAGCAGTAATCCAATGGTACATGTATTTCTTTTTTTTTTTCAATGAATCAAATCTAACTGCAGATAGAGTGATGGAACAGGACGTGAGGGAGGAATAGAGTGTCAGAGAGAAAGAGAGAGAGAGTTAAGAGATAATGAGAGAGAGAGAGAGAGTTAAGAGATAATGAGAGAGATAACTTGTGAGATGATGATATGATAATGAGAAAGGCAACGATGTGATAGTGAGAGAGATGGGAAGAAAAAGGGGAAAAGAAAGTTTCCAATATCTCTGCCCCCCCCCCTTGCCGCATGAGTTAGTAATTTTTTTCATTTTTTTTTTTTGAGAGGGGAGAGAGAGAGAGAGAGAGAGAGCTGGTAAGTCTGGGTGGGGGCCGGGAGTTCAATTCCAAGTTTGCTATTAAAAAAAAAAATCAACAACAGAAAAGAAAAATAATTATATATATTTTTTAATTACTCAGAAGTTCCCACATATGGATTCGTTTCTTGTGACACAGCTTAACCAAATTTGATTTCATATTCATTTTTCAACAGTGAATAATAAGTACGGTACGGCACGTATCTTCTCACTGTTTATCATTTCACTTGTATTGTTGATTATTATAATTATATTAAAAATGGAAGGCACTGATTCGTCAATGCTGGTAAGTCGTCAAAATCCATTCATGAATACATTAACATACATGAATAAATTAAGTGTACTTGACCTCTCTCAATGCGCATGCTCGACGCTGACCCGCGTTTTTGTTTTTGTGGCGTGAAGAGCATGTATGGATGTTGGGAGCATCTTAAGAAATGAATAATTCATAGTATGTTAATGGGGGCTTCGGGCGCGTTCAAATCGTGTTCAAATGTCTCTGACAAAATGGCGGAGCTTTAGGGGCCTGGTCCCAACACCTCCCAAACACAACACATGCTTCAAATAGGAAGTTCTTTACATAAAACCAACATGAAACCAAAATTAGAAAAAAAAAAGCTCTCCAACAATTTTACCCCTCTTTACAAGAACTTGAAATCAACTTTCTCTTAACAAACCTAACACCTTCCATGCAGTGAGTGGCAAACCCTGCCCCAAAATGCAGATATTCTAGTATAAGTTTGGCCCCAAAACCAGTTATTCTTTTCTCACTGAGAGAGAAACACGTACATACCTCCCCACGGCTGTTGGAAGATATCTAAAGCCAAATTTAACGATGAAACAAAGAATCAAAACCATAAATATTTATGCTCTTGAAATGTCTCATTCATGATAGTTGTTTGTAAATCCAGTGGCACAAACAGGGTTAAATGTAATCTCATACAGCATATTGTGCGTTGAAAGCCAGATGGGTGTTAACTCTGTGTAAAACTAAACGGCCCGTATTCTCGAAAGCAGACTCAATTGAGGTCATGGTTTATGCAGATTTCGTGGTATAAGTGCACTTGATTTAGCGCATACACTTAATTTACATAAACCATGGTCTGATTGATTGATTGATTTTATTTACCACATATATAAACATATATAAAATAACATACATGATAACATGAGAAAATAATATGGAAGGATCGCCCTGCTCAGCTGTGCCACTGTAGCACAGCTTTTCGAGGGGTCTAAACCATGGCAACTGGCGTGAATATTTCCAATAACCTCAATTAAATTATGGCAAAAAATATACTTTGCACTAAAATGTTTGTTATAATAAGAATGTTAATCTACATCTCCACAGTTCAACTTTAGTTGATGCAGTTAAAAATGATTGAGAGCATCCCTTTTGGCTTGTCATAATTAAATCATTTGTAAAGTCATGTGTAACTTTACGAACAGCTTTATGAAACACCCCCCTGGTTCTGTTTTCAGTGGAGGGGCCAAAATAACAAACAAAACAGTTTCTATAATTATCAAATGGCAGGAAAGATTAAAACTAAGGCTTGTTATCATTTTATTAAGCTTGTAGCTTGTTTGGCCCTCAGAAATCCCTTTGTTTTTCCCTGTCAGTAAAAAAAAACATAATAAAAAATAAATAAAAGAAAAGTACGATTCTCACCAGCTGGCCGTCAAACACTTTGGCTACAAGTTCATCATTTTCCACAAGAAACAGGGAACACCTACAAATATGAAAAATAAGATGAATGTAAGTTTTCAGTAAAGGTACACAATTAGTTGTGATGTTAAGTTTTAATGATTCTAGTCTACTCCTCTTGTTATGCTTTTCATAGCTCGCCATACTTGTCATAGTGCCTACATTTTCATTTTCATACAAATAAATAAGAAGAGTGGAAAACCAATTTTGGATTGGGTGGGGGAGGGGCAAGGACTTTAGAGGGAATGAGAAAGGACCCTTTCAATTCAACATTTCATGCACTTAAAAAATTATGAACCTAAAGTTTTCTTTAAGACTTTCAAAACTTCATTGATGTAGATCCTGAATTCATGAAAATGAATAAAAATAGCAAATTTCTAAATTTGAACTCTTTCCAACATACTCAATTCAAAAGGTTGCCTTATTTTATAAGAAACTTTTGAAACTGCCTGTCCCTACATCATAAAAGATGATTTTCATGATGATAGTGGATATAATGTACATAAAAATAGTTGGTAGTCTTACCTTTCAGCCTGAGTTAAGTTCCTTGCTTCTTGCATGATCTCTCTCAGGAGCACATACACATCGTCTGGAGATTAGAGACAAGAAAGTACCAAGATATTATAAACCACTTTGTCCTGAACAGAATAATAAAAATGTTCACCAGCTTTTAGTAAAGCCTTTGATGCTACTCCATCTCCTATCCTTTTTTTTTTTTACCATTTCTTTCTCTCCATCTTTAAATGTCACTCTCATTTTCTATGTCATTATTAGTATCACATTCTCCAAATCCCTCTTACTTTCAGTCTCTCTTCCCCTCTCCCTTCCCCTCCCTCCCCCTTGTTCTCTCTCTCTCCAACCCCCCTCTCATCTCTATCTCTCAATTACACCACTCTTGTCAGTTCTCTGTTTTTGCTATCTATAATTCACTACTTCTCTCTATCATTATCTTTCACTCTAGCTGATTCACTTTACACAAAATATACAGAGAAGAACTTTTCTTTAAAAAAATTATAAAGAAAGTCGAATCATGAATGAAAGAAGGAAACATAACATTTTCTACAACAAAATCAAGTTAGATAATGAAAATGAAATGAAAGAGAAGAAATATGCTCTATCAATAAGGGTGTTAACTCGTATAATTTAACGCAGAGTTAACGCCCTTCTGGCTCACAACAGATGATTTCATTATGAATGAAAAATGAATCAACACTATAACAGACAAAAATCAAAATCATTCAAATCAGAATTGATTGAAGAAAAGTATCTAGATTATAGAATCTTGGTGGCAGTATAAATTTTGACACATCCATCCACATTGGCTTGTCATTAATACAACTATAAAAAAGAAATAAATGTATGAACACTATAATAACACACACAATTCCCAATCATTTTAAATAAATCAGACTCAATTGAAGAAAAATATTAATAATATAATATTATATATTATCATACGTATATAAAGGAAAAGTATCGCGTAGTGGCAGAGTAGTTAAGCCACCTTTAAGGGTTGGCTTGTAAATAATTATGTATATTCCATGGTTTTTGTATAACTATTTGCAGATTTGTAAGCCATCTTTACGGGTTGACTTGTAAATAACTATGTTCTATGGTTTTTGTAATACTATTTGTATGTTTACAACTTTTATATAACATTTTAAAACTTGTATCATATGTTTGTTAGTTATGTTTACCTACTGTAGTTTATAATCAAACTCTTTATCATGTATTGATTATCTCATTTTATATTACATGTACACCTTCATATGTTCATGATTTTGATTGTACTCTCATAGCCCGAAAGGGGGTCGAAAGAGTCAATAAATCAACTCAACTCATCTCTGTGGCAGTATAAATTTTAGCATACCCATCTACTGTATATTAGCTTCCTCATCCAGAAACCTGAACTAGAAATATGAACTAAAAATATGAACTAGAAATGTCATTAGAGCAGGATATAGGCCCCAAGATACATCTTCCCTTTGATAATTGAAAGAGAAATGTCCAATGAAGATGCCTATTCAGACTTTGGTGAATGCACTATTACAAAATTGGTCTTACAGTATCGTAGAATAATATTTCCTTCATGTATGTGCCCTACCCATTTAATCATGCATGTGAAGTTATAGCATTAGAAGAATGGGTCTTTATTGATTTAATCAGGAGCTGACATCTAAAGATAAACTCATATTAAAGGTAGTACTTAACTTCTGAAAACACTTGTTTAAACTTAGCCAAGATGGTTATGGGAGGTACTAGAGATTATAGGAGTTGCGACAATGGTATGATTTTTTTCTGAAACTACTCCTCTGCTTACGATAATATCTACAATTGTAGAATTATTTGTACCGCAGTACATGTATTTCCATACTTCTTATTATTCTTATTGCACATTGATTTCCCCTCAATAAATCTCTCAGATATTGTTTGTTGAGAGCCAGAAGGGCGTTAACTCTGTGCTAAAGTATATGAGTTAATGCTCTTCTGGCTCCAAACAGACGATATAGTGTTTCTAAACAATTTTCTAAATAACTGAGGTACTATTCAACCTTTCAGATATAGTGTTTCTAATAAAATTTCTAAATAACTGAAGGGCTGAACCATTTTCATGACCACGCTAAAATGTAGAAATAATATCTCTACTTCCTTGTGATTGAATATTATCCTTCCCTAATTTTTGCACATGACTTGCATGAGTATGAACAGGAATACACAAGGATAATACATGTAGGATTTCAAAGTTAACATTAAAATAAAACTATTCACTTCATACAGATGGAAATCACCTACAGAGCTAAGCCTCAGCTGACAACTTTCACTGTTAACTTTCTAAAAATGAGAATTTGAATTGAAGGCATCAGTATTTCCACAGTAAATACAGTGATAATATAAATCAAATGATGCAGACTTTATAAAAACTGTGTTTTGTATGAAACCTTCAGTATTCTATTTACATACAGTATGAAATGATGAAAAATCAGAAATTGGCAGCTCTGCTTTCGACTTTGATACTCTGTGAGCAGTTCATATATTATATGTAACTTTGCACTTTTCCCCCTAATTTTTAAAATCCATTTCTTACTTCAGTTTGTAACTTGGAAGATATATTTTATATAAAAATGGCAGTTCAACAGGCAAAACAAAAGTCTACGCAAAAAAGAAGTAAAAAAGGAGCACCTTTCAAAATTCTAGGAAAAGCTAAGAAAAATATTGGTCCATTTCAACTGCAACAGGCAAGACATAAATCTAAACAAAAAAACAAAAAAAAAAAAGAATATGAACCTTTCAAATTTCTAGGAAATGGAAAGGAAGAATGCATTAAGTGTAAAGTATGAAGCATAAAACCTAAAACAAGATATGGCACAAGAAAAGATAAATAAAAATGGCAAGGCGGAGTGACCAGACCATTTGTAGAGTAGAGTGTACTTTAGAAGGATAGCGAGGGAAGCGGTAATGGGACATAAACGAAAAGGACACATCAATTTTGATCCTTTCTGGGACAGTCCAGCCTGACTGCATATGCTACCCAAGATGAGGGGAGAGAGAGGGAAAGAGAGAGAGAGAGAGGGGGAGGAGGGAGAGAGGAGAGAAAAATAAAGAGAGAAGAGAAAGGGAGAAAAAATAAGAGAGAAAGAAAGAGGAGGGGACTGAAAAAATAAATAGATAAAAAGATATTGGAAAACAAATAAAATGGGTGATATAAAAGCTGGATAAGTAAGAGAGAAATGGAGAACAGAGAATAAAAGGAAAGAGCTAAAGTGCAAGAGAGAGAAAGAGAGATTGAAGGGTAAGATAGAGATAAAGAAAGAAAGGGAAGGAAGAAAGATACATAAGGAAAAAAAGAAAAAGAAGATGGGGTACTGGAATAAACAGAATGATGAAAAAAAATGGTGAGAAAGAGAGTTAGAGAGAGAGAGAGAGAGAGGGAGAGGGAGTGCTAGGGGAAAAGGTTGGGGTGGAGGAGATCTCACTGAAGGCATTTGAATCTCAAAGTGCTATTCTAAAAGGGCAAAGTTATTATAGTCCATTGCTGCTTTCTTCAAATCAGGAACATAAAGCTTTCCACGTGAGCTATATACGCTCTAAGCCTGACATGCATATGAACCCATCTACGTTACATCCCACGATCGAAGACATCCATCAATCCGAGATGGTCAGAGCTATATGGCCACAGTACATTTACGATCAAATGATTGAATTTAGTCTTCTTAACACAAGCTTGGGTTCGAAGTGTCCCACAGGACATTTAGCGGCTAAATCTTCTTGCTCTCGAAGTTTCCTCTCTATCACATTCAAGACCTAAGTCATGATCTCCATTGATCCACATTCTTCCATACATAATTTACTTTTCAATTACACTCTTGATCCAAGGGCTTCTCCATGCATTAGCTACGGTTGAGAGGTTTCCCCCTTTCAGTTTTTTCATTTCACCTCTACACGTACTGTACGTACGACAAACCATGCCATTACATGACTCATGTGATGAACATCTAAATAACACCCTGCAAAGAATAAAATTCTTTTTCAGTATTTGGGATTATCACCAAGTTTTGTTTTATAGTAAAGTTGGGCAAGTCCAAGCTTTTTGTCCCATACGTCACTGAACACATCCAAGATTTTTAGTATATTGCATCAAGCTGATAGCCCGGCTGGAGTTTGGATCAGGCAAAATATCAAATAAGATGATATTCTTAGGTTAATTGTTGTTTACAATACCATAATAAAATTCAATATGGTGACATATGGGACAAATCTTGGAATTGCCCAGCTTATTCTTGAAATACACTTTCATTATTAAAAAGAACTCCAAAATACATTTAAGGGAGAGGTTCTGTCATTGGGAGACACTGACACTACACTGTATATCTTTTCATTTTTTAATCAAGCAACTTGTAATAAGCAAGGTGGAATGACCGAGATTTCCTTGCCCTTTCCTGCCCCCGATAATCCCTAGAGTTTCTCCTTCAGGGTTAATCTTCTCTCCCTATAAGCCAATCTTGTCCGCTACTACAGGCGAGCTCTCTCTTTGGGTAGCGAAGCCAATATCCAAATTGGCAACCCATAATCACTGTTGTTTGTTTTATATCCATTTATTTATTCATTTATTTAGGGGTGATCTAAATGTGGGTCAATTAAATTTTACAAATTGCTAACCCACTCTTGTGGTGGTGGTGGTGGGGGGGGGGGGGGTAGCTTTATCTAAATGATGATCAGATCCATAAAAGTACAAGTACATGTAGTTGCACTAGTTTGATTCTAGAAGAGAAGTTCAATATATATTTATAATAATTAACAAAAATATTTATTTGGATTCTATATTAAGACTATTTTCCTTAAGATAAAAGACACCTCTTATTCAAACCCAAGAACAGAGAGGTGTTATGAAACTGAGAGAGACATCCTGCCATTTCAGAATTTAAAAAAAATGTTTTTAACTTTATTATAAAAATGTGTGATTTTATCAGAAGGCTCTTATTATCCAACTTCAAAACATTTTAGAGGAGTTTGTGTGTTGGAGTGAGAGAGAGAGAGAGAGAGAGAGAGAGAGAGAGAGAGAGAAAGAGAGAGAAATTAAGACTCTTAATTCTCCAAGCAGATGAATATAACCACCTTTCCTCAGTCTGTATAAATAACTCACTTTCATTCTTTAGCTTCAGCATAGGGTCTTTCCCCACTGCCCTAACCGTGTCAAAGATAATCTTAAGTTCTGATATTGTGACCGAAAATAAATTCTCATGGACTCAAATGAAACCTTACTGAAGTTCCAGAATAAATGATATCTGCCAACCAATTTGGTCAGGAAATGCGCCAAGAATAAGAATATTGAGAAATGAGCAAGGAAAGATGAGGAAATTGAGCTATCAGTTCAGACTATGTGCGTAAAATATGTGTGATAAAATAATGCTATAAATGCTTTAAAGGCATTGATTAACTTTGCCCAGGATTGAAAAAAAAAATCACTGTTCCAGCTAATGCTGTAATCATAATTGCAAACCTTTAGCTCAGACAGGAATCGCCTGAGTTTTATAAGCTGATCGGTCGTTTATATAGCAAGATATTTACGATTGAACAGTGATGTCGGGATAGAGTACCACCGAACCCTAAAGAACTCTTACGGTTGGCATACCTCGCTCTATCACAGAATACCGTACGGGCTGGAAACCCGCTCTGAAATCGCCGAGCGCTGGTGCTTGGTTTTTGTGACTGCAGCGCAGCGAAGAAGCCGAGCGACTTGCGCTAGCAATTGATCGCGATTTTCTCTTTTTTAGGATAGTAAACGGGTTCCATTTTCTCTCATACTTTCACATATCCTTAATTATATATGTAGTTAGAGGACTGCACACAATTCACTGGCATTTGAGCTGATTTTACAATTTTTCACAAAGTTAATCAATCACTTTAAGGGTGATCTTTCAGCTTTAAATATTAATTTATAACTAACATTAATATTTTTCTACGATAGAATGCGTTTATAGCATTAAAAATACGAATTATTTTTATTCTTAAATAACATGTATTGTACAGGAAAATTAACCAAAGGTACCGAAGCTTTGTCATACTTTACCTCATACGTCACAAGATCGCGGGATGTTCAAGAATATGGCGACTCGCATACAGCGTAGGGGAGGCCTATTTTATGCTCAGAATATTGTAATTCACGGCTTTTTCATACGTTTTGGTGAGAATTTTTTTAGTTCATCTGATTTAACTAATAAATCTCTTTCAGAATAGGTAAATGTGTCCTTTGGGGTGAAGTTTCCTTTAACCCTTTCAAGACAATTGACCACATTTTGTGGTTTGGCTCAATAACTTTTGATTCAGAGCTCTAAAAAATATACTAGATGCATTAGCAGAAAGAGCAAAAATTTCTGTACACACATTGTACATTTTTGTTGCATGGCCATATTGCGTTTGATACCAGGAATTTTAAAAACGAGAATAAGCTTTTAAATCCTTAAATTGGCAACACAATGAGAGGTTCAAAATCACTGTTTTTTCTCAAAATTGGCAATTTTTCAACTTTTCAACAAAGTTTATAATCATGTATATTGTTTTCAAAGACATTACACCTTATTAGAACCATGTAGCACTAAAAGAAAAATATTAGTGGTGCCAATTTGAAGAACAAAATGTGATCAATTTAGCCCTTAAATAATTCCTGTCCTGAAAGGGTTAAGTAGTCTCCACTCTTCCCATGTGAGCTTTTGGTGTGTTTTTTTTTCCATTGATAGTGATTTCCAGCCCTTTTTAGTAATTTTCTTTATATTTTGCTGCTCCAAAATGCCCCATCAACAAGCAAGAAAAATTCAAATTTTCTTCATCTAGTTCCTTTTGAAATGCAATTTTCATAACCAGAACAATATAGACCGGCAATAACCCCTTAACCACGCAGCACTTCACTCACATTGCTTTGAAAACTAATTAAGACAACCATGTTTCAACCTGCTAAAGCGCAATACTGCAGCAAATGTTGGCAGTGAGAACGCAGCAGGAGACCGGTCTCCATAAGGCCTCATCCTGGGGAGCGTTTCATCAAGCTGTTTTGTCAGACATTTTTACCGACAACTGTTATAAGCTACTGAAATCCTTGCATCTGATTGGCTGAGAGCAAATTTGTCAGTAAAAATCACTGACAAAACGCTTGATGAAACGCTCCCCAGTATGTGTGTTTATAGAGGATTGGTTCCCTAGGGTCCAATACAAATCTGCCGGAGATGGATTAATCCAACAGCTCGTGACGTAAAGATTTCCATTATAGGTGCTTTTCTCTCTACTCCATACACTAAAACTAAAAATGTAGATTTGTTTTTCTTGACTGATTAAATTATCCATTCCCTTAAATTGCATTTCTAAATATACTTTCATTACCATATATTCTCACCTCCTTAGAATTAATCATTAATAATTCAAAAGGAACTTTGCTCTCCAAAGATATCAAAAAATAATTTGTCACATACAGTATGAAATGAACATTTTTCAAAATTATAAATAATATAATTAAGTACTGTAAAAACAGAAATTTTCACGTGCATGAAACTTTCGCGAATTTTGGATTCGTGAAAGTTTCATGCCGCGAAATAATAAAATCACAATTGAAACAACGTGAAATTATTGCAAGGCACGAAAGTTTCTGGTTATATAGTGACTGGATTGTATTGTATTATGAATGTATGTTGGGTAATACAGTGGCAAAATTACTGGCAGTGGGAATGCAGCAGGAGGCCTGATGACTCCCAAAAGGCCTCATTCTGATTCTCATTGGTTAGAGAGGGTTGGTTCCCATAGGTCTAATAAAAATCTGCCCCAGATGGATTAATCCAACGGCTTGTGACGTAAAGATTTCTATTATAGGTGTTTTCCTCTGTAGTCCATGAGGCCCACACTAAAAAAAAAAAATGCATCTTGTTTTTAAAAAATGGCTTACATGTAGATCATGCTTTCTCTAGGATTCTATATCTAATTATACTTTAATAAAATTCTAGGTTTCTTGGAAATAGTCATGATGATTCACGATGGCAAATTCCCTTATCAAAGTCACTTTGGGCTTTGTAAAAGTTTTCCTATTTCATTCTTACAGTGTGAAACAATACATTTAAATCATTTTATTCTATTGTATTAGAGATCTATTTTTATTTGATTATTTGATTTAACACTGTTTTCATCCATTATTTGATATAAATCATATTTTCTTTCAAATGAAATGAATAAAGAAATCAATAAATAAATGAAAGAATGATGATTATGAGAACAATTATATTTTCATTGTGTTTGATGTTTTTCATAGACATACTTTACACATTTATTATTACTGGGTCACTGAGTTTCTAGTTTGAACACAAGTTAGGCATTATCCATATTCCGTATGGAGTAACTCTACCATATATTCTCTATGGAACTATAACAGTAAGTACCTTAACCCCCTATAATGGCTCTCTTTATCACTCCATACTCACCAACAAAAATATGACATTTTGCACCATCTCAAATGCATTATCTTCTCGTATATTTCTCATTTACATACATTCTGCTTCACAGATAGTGTGCTACAGATAGAATAGCTTGTGTGCCTGTCTGAAGCCACCCACATTCTCTCATGCTAAATCCCTTTCTTCACAGGTCACCCTCTAAATTTCGTATTTTACTTACTGTGAATTGTAGCTGAGGGCTGCAGGCACGTCAAGCTACCTACTTACCCTGCGTCTATTATTGACGTTCATAATGTATTCAATGTTTCTATATAATTCTTTTCACATTTTTATGCATAATGGTGTATTCGATATGTATTCAATTATGTATTCAAATACATGTAGATATTCGATTACGAATTCAATAATCATTCAGTCATGTTTTACATTATGTATTCAATTATGTATTCAATTATGCATTCAACAAATATCATAATGTACTACATGTATGTATGAGATCTGTACCATGCCTGAAAAATGTATGTTGAAGATATGATGCAGAGACGAATAAAAAAAAAATCAAATCAAAATCCAATGTATATACCTTGCTGCAATCATATTCTCTTTTCACAGCTCCTTTACTTGCTATATATTTCAACTACGAGCCAATTTCTTTTCACATATTTATCACATTTTGAAGCTTTTTCTTTCTCTCCACTGACATGCTCTCTGATTTTTCTCTTAATTTTGACAAATCAAACTACCATCACAACATTGTGATTGCATTTCCAAAGATGGGCGGATGCATTAGGCACATCAACAGAACATCTCGTCTATGGAGAGATGTCTAGTCGCCAAAGACATTATCTTGTTATTCCTCTGCATTTCAAACCTTTCACAGCTCACTTTGATGGTGGTAGAGTGCATCTTGATAAGTGGTTTCAAACACAATATCATCTTCGTGAAAGATTGGATATATTACACGGAGTTTGAGCTGTGTCTCTCACTAATTCTCTCTCTTTCTTTTTCTTCTTTTCTGTCTTCTGTATCTTTCTTTGTATCCCTCCCACTCTCTCTTTCTTCCAAGTGTTCTGTATCTCTCTCTCTCTCTCTCTTTCTTTTCTTTTGTCTGAATCTCTCTCTCTCTCTCGCTCAATTCCTGTCTTTTGTCTTTACACCCTTCTAGGAGTAACAAATATTAAGCTGCTTGAAATTTTCACAGCAGGTTTGCAAATTTCTCAAATCAGCAAGGAACCGAAATCTGTTGACAACATTTTGGAAATCAAATCAGCACCAATTCGCCATTCAAATTGCATTCTTCTTCATCATTTGGAGGTATTTCCTTCAATAAATGCAATAAAATATCATTTTCAATCTGTTCCCTGTTCAGCTCGGTTGCCTTATTCTTTCACTCTAACCCCCTCCCCCCCCCCCCCCTTCTTCCTGTTTTTGGTCCATATGTGATATATAGTTCAATACTTTGTCTCTTGCTTGTCTTTAAGATTTCATACTGCCATATTTGCTTTTTGCATTCCACTTCCAATTCACAAATTCCTTCAATCCAAGTCTTGTTCCACATGTGTCCTACATGAATGTCTAATGCTTTCTGTGCCTCTCCTTATTTCTGGTTTTTATTCCCTCTCATTCAGGTTCCTTCTCTCTGCCTCTCTTCCAAGCTCTCTCCCTTTCTCTGTATTTTTTATTATCCATTTTACATTTTCTCTCCTTTTTTATAATTTCATATCCCTTCCCCAACCTCTTTCTTTCTCCCCTATATCCCTATATATATCCCCTTTTCTCTCCATTTAATCTCCCCCTCTCTCTCTGCCTCCCTTCCAATCTTTCTCCCTTTCTCCATATCTCTACTCCTTTCTCTGTGTTTCTTATTATCCATTTTACATTTTCTCCCTCCCTCTCCCTTTCTCACCCTATATCCGGATATATATTGTCTTTTCTCTCCATTTACTCTCCCTCTCCCTCTTTCTCTGTACTTTTGCATTCCTGAGTCAATGCCTTCCATCTACCTCCACATTCCTATCACTAACCTCCGTAATCAAGCCGGAGCCTCGATCTGTTGAAGATACTTTGCAAATCAATCAGAGAGAAATATGATGGAAGTAGGATAAGCTCTTTATCATCACTGCTTTCAATGCAGGCCAATTACTTTGCCATGCAGCCTCCCCCCCCCCCACCCTCCAGCTGCTAAGCATGGCAAAGCAACAAACAGGGTTTTCTGCGACTAAATCAGATTAAGCGGATAAGACCCTAATGTGAAAGTTCAACGCCAAAAAGGCTTCTGATTTTCATTTCGATGGCACGGTAAGAAGGTAGAGTACATGAAGAAAAGATGCCCTGTTCTCCTTTACAGATGTTATTCTACTTTTCATTTTAAAGGACAACTTAAAGCTCATAGACAGTCTCGGTAGCAACAAATCATACTGGCAAGAAACTTATCTAACATAGTCACATACTATTCTCCTTTTATCATAAGACACATGTACGAGATTATTTAACATTCCATTCACAATTTCGAACAAATTTTAGTGTAAATATCTGGAAGTGCTTGCATGGTAACGGCTTTCCACTGCCTCACGCTAAGAGCATATCCACCAGAAGGTTCCCCACACAATAAACCCAGGGCTTCGCACTATGTGTAGCGTATTCTATAACACACAGCAATCCTCATGTGAGTAACGTGTGTTGCCGTTGTTTGAATTTACATCCCTCTTTTTTGGGCCAGGGATTTTTAATACTTTTCACCTCTCATTCGATAAATATTTCACTTGAGGAAAAAACTTCACAGCATCTTAGTTAGTACCCTGCTATTTATTAAGTATAATCAAAGAAATCTCATGAAAAGTTTTTGAGGGCTTCCCAAAACTATCTACTACCTTTAACCCTTTCATGACAGGAATTATTTAAGGGCTAAATTGATCACATTTTGCTCTTCAAATTGGCAACAATAATATTTTTCTTTCAGTGCTACAAGGTTCTAATAAGGCGTAATGTCTTTTAGAACAATTGGTTAGGAATTTTGTCGAAAAGTTGAAAAAACTGCGAATTTTGATGAAAAACAATGATTTTGAACCTCTCAATGTGTTGCCAATTTAAGGATGTTAAAGCTTATTTTCTTTTTTAAAATCCCTGGCATCAAATACGATATGATCATGCATCAAAAATATACAAAGTTTGTGCAGAAATTTTTGCTCTTTCTACTCATTCATCTGGTATATTTTTTGAGCTCTGAATCAAAAGTTATTGAGCTAAACCACAAAATGTGGTCAATTGTCTCGAAAGGGTTAAAACTAAAACACAGAGAGAGCTGCTCACTACACCCATTTACATTGAAAAATCATCTAAGTACACAAAATTAATACCGATGTACTATCAAAAAGTTACAAATGACATTTCTCCATAAAGTCTTTTGAAATGATATTCAGTATCGTAGATTTCAACAGGCTATTTAGTCTGTTTAGTGAAATATTAAATGACGGAAAAAAAAAATAACCCTAAAACTTATTCATCATCTACTGCAAAAACACTGTTGCTACATGTTATCACAAAAATAAGTATAGGCTGTGAGATCAAATTAATACCAATTGAATTTTTCAAATAAGATTTAGCCCTCCCTGGGTGAATATCTTCAAAGGTGTACAAGCTTTTTTGCATCACTGGCGAAAAATAGCAATATATCAACATGCAATAATACTTTACAGGTAGAATACAAGAATACCTTATCCCTTCAGATTGGATTACTCTTCTCATGTTAATAGCCATACACTAAATGAATGAACAACAAAAAGTATAACTAACAAAACAAAACAAAAAATTACCCCAAAATGAGCAAACAAAAGATGAGTCAGCAAATTCTAACATGCAAAAAGAAAAACTGGCTGATGCCAAACTCCGATGTTTAGAACAAAAAATTATCATCAAATGATGTAAACAAAAACAGGATTGACTCATGCATCGAAAGCGAACTATAAAGGTAATGTAATATGTAAATCAATATAGAGAAACAACATCAATGCAACAAAAAAAGAAAAAGAAAAGAGGAATAAAAGAGAAAGTTTATAACATGGGATATTCCAACAATTTCTCAAAATAAGTCGTTGATAAACTATACCAAGATCTGAACGGAAAGGAAATTCCAACACTAGAAACTTTGTCATTGAATAGTAAACATGAACACCAAAGACAAATGGAAATAACACAACAGATTCCATCATGTTTCCACAGAACTGCTGAGAATCAAAACCATGAGCTCAACAAAAAACAATACTATGAAATCTGTAAGTTGAAACTGTCACTTTTGGACCAAAGAAACGTGGGTTAGAGTTGAAAAGGTTCAACTGGAACTTGAGTGAACAGGAGAACTGAATCAACATCTGTAACTGAATGGAAAATCATCCACCTACATGTACATGTTTCTTGGAGGCATGGACCCTTGGGTGCTGGGGGTGGCAGCGGGACTTGTTGAATCTCTACATTAGATGCATTCCAGTCCAACCGGAAGGTGGAACCCTTGGTACTCAGCAACCTGTCCGCATCCTCTGTCCCCAGAAGTGCCTTGGAGTGCTGGGGCACCCTGAAGGAGCTGTTGCTTAAAGGACTAGGAATGGTGGGCCCAGGATCATCACTAGAGCGCTGAGGATCAGCACTCTTGATCTTGATGGCAGGGGTAGAGGTGAAAGGGCGCTGCAAGGAGGATGGAGCATGGATTGTAGGACAGGACGGAGATGGTGCAGTGTCTGGGGTCATCGGTTTGATGCCTGCACCAATGGTTTGAATGGATGCAGAAGTGGTGTGCAGGAGATGACCACTTGGTGAGAGGTAGCACTCACAAGGAATGACATCATTGCAATCATCAAGCAAGAGACACTGAGAAAGACCAGGCGTGGTCAGTATGATCTTAGGAATAGGCCTATTGATACTGGGGTGATGGGCAGAATGGGGATGGTGATGATGAGGTGCAGGAACTTTTGACTCCGAGTCTTCTGAAGCTTTCCTGTGACAGCATTCGCATAGGATGTCCTTGGGACTGCATTCATCTTCCTGACTACCAACTGAAGCCCTTGAGGTCAGCACCGTCAATGACTCGGAGGATACAGAAAGGGTGGTGTCACTGGAATGAGGGCAGCTGTCAGAGCTACAAGTCGACTTGACAAAGATCATGGTGCTACTGGAACTCCCGGAGGACGTTGTGACCTTGAACAGTGGGTACCGATCAGCCTGTACTGACACGCTGTTTCCCAGCCCAAGCTCAGTCAGGGCTTGCAGGGTCTCCTTCTCCATACTGTCCCAGAGCACTTGTCGACTCTCGGTGCTGCTAGAGCTATGTGACCCTGACAGACTACCCTGACTGCAAGTTCTACTACTCAAGGAACTCTCTGAATCCTCAGACCCTTCAGACATCCTCTCCTCAATGATTCCCTTACTCATTGCCATCAACCTCTCATGATGCATGAATGCCTCAACACTCTCAAACTCTCTTTCTGACATATCCTTCCACCCTCTCACACGCCCGAAGGAATCACAACTCTCTAAACTCTCCAGGCCTACATCAAACTCTGTCCCTTCCACAGGGTCCTGTACAGTGAACTCTGGAGCCTTTGGAGGGGGATCAGCTGCAGGGGTGATGTCTAAACTAATGGGGGCAAGAAGATTGATCTGGGCATGCAAGGGGGCTAATGCTAATGGCATCTGAGACCACCGCACAGCATCATCTCTGAACTTACCAAGGTGTGTGAATAGATTCTTGGCTACTTGAAGCATGCACTGTAGGAATGAGAAAAGATAACAAGTTTATAAAAATATTTTTTTTGTCTTGAAAGTTGTTCCAAACATCTCACAATGTGCTAAATATATGTTTGAAATATCTTGAGAAATTAACTCTGGGACAATTTCAATCTTGCCCATAGAATTGTTGTTTGGATTATTTTCAAGAAGTCATTTTTAGGTGCACAAAATCTAATTAGGTTTGTATGTCACTCCTCAAACTGATTTCTCGGAAATGTTCACATTGTATTTAAAGTGGCATTAAAGTGGCATTAAAGTGGCAGAACTTGAACAGTGATTGCTAAATTAAGATTATAATTTGAAAATTAATTGCATTTTATTTTGAATTTTGACAAACAGCTTGTTTGGATAATAGGCAAATTTTACATTTCAAACTATTATTTTTGACTTGGCATTGTGGAAAATGAGAGGCACAGACACTTTTCAAATCCTGCTGAAAGATGGCACTATTTAGGAGCTCCAGTTTACTGTCACTTTAAAACAATTGCGTGCCTATCTCAAATTCAATAACAATTCAACAAAACCACAATGAGGTTTTGAAGTTTAATCTGCACATTGTAAAAATTTGTAGAAACTTTAATGGCTACGAAATGGTAATTTGAAGAAAGGGGGTATATATATATATATATACATTTAGTCATTACCTGTGTTTCATGTTTTAGCTGTGTCTCCTTCTGCAGTGCTAATGTACTGGTCAGGACAGGTACTGTGTATTTGAAGCAGTGTTTGATCACTTCAATGTCGGCATTTGTATATCTGAAAGAAATGACATCCATAAAAAATTGAAATTAAAATCAATTTCAAAGAACCATCATGATAAAGGGCCATTCTCAGTCACGTGTGTGACCAAATCCTGAAAAATAGTTCATTTAAACCTAATTTTCCAGTATTTGTCATGTAGCAGAAGTCTCTAATTTTGGATATTTGAATAACAATCTTATCCCCAACAGTTGGAGGGTAATTATTTTAAATGAGAGTACATCATTTTCTTTCAGAGGTCAACATAAGGTCGGTCACGTGTGTGACCTTGCACAAAAAAAGGGTCTTACTTGTTAGTATTCAAACCTACTTTTCTAGTATTTCCCTTGGAATGCAAGTTTCCACTTTTCATTACTGTACGGTGGGATTGCTCTAAACAGTTTGAAAGCAATTTTCCATAAATCAGTGATCATTCTTTTCTTTTAGAGGCGAAAATTGGGTCGGTCATGTGTGTGACCACTCAAAAAAGGGTATTTTTAAATGTCTCTGTAAAAACATTTTGGTTGGGTAATGACTTTTTCTTGTCAAGGAAAAGGAAATCTTTTTCATGTAAGAAACTGGTAATATAAAAAAAAATCAATAAAATGCAATCTGATTTTCCGGCAATGAGGCAAAATTTGATGGTCACGTGTGTGACCGAAAGTTTCACTTTACAAAGAATGGCCCTAAAGAGATAATAATGAGAAATAACATACATCATTTAAAATTTTGTATGGCAGATTATAATGAAAGTTATATACTTTAAAATATCTATTACAAATGACACAAAGTAGTCAAAAAACAAACAAACACGATTCAAACAATAAATACTGTTTCAACTCTTGATAGCTTGATAGTATTAAATCTGAACAAACTAAAATATGACTGATTCATCTACTTGCAAATATAAATATGTTGGCATGTTGGCTCAATCGGTTAGAGCGCCTGCCTCATGAATGGGAGGTCGCGGGATCAAACCCCGGCCGAGTCATACCAAAGACTTACAAAAATGGGACCTTCTGCCTTCTAGCCAGGCGCTTGGCATATTAGAGTGGTGGAGGGTAATAATAACATATTATGTTACGAAGGGCCTGCTGGAAGACCAGCTATTTTTAAAGCTGAAGTGGTTACCCTGGGTAAATAAGAGGTTATTATTATTATTATTATTATTATTATTATTATAAATAGACATCTCTTCTCTATTCATTTAGACATTTTCTGGTATATATTTCAATTGATTAAATGCCTCACTTTAATATGGAATAAATTGATCAATTGTTCCCTAGATCTTTAAATATCGTTATATCAAATGTTTCAGTAGCAGCACACACATTGTTCATAATGATAATAATGAATTCAAAGCAATTGCTATATCAGACTTAGAAAATTACCTCATTTGAACAAACACATACAGCAGATGATTAAATGGTGCGGTAAATTTTATGTATTACAGTATTAATGGATTCTTGGCAGATAACATTATCCAGCATAAATCTAATGAGAGCAGTTGCTCCAAATTACTTTTTCTCCTTTACATAAGTTATCCTATTAAGCTACATAACAGTAACATGCACACAGAAAAAAGTTTTTCACCCTCGGGGTGCGTAATCCTGCAAATCACTTGCAATAAAGGATCGGTACAGATATGTCTTCCATTCTATCTCTGAAACGGTTTCTACGACGATAGAGGCCCATCTTTCGGCTCCTCTCTGATTGACATTTTATCAGTCAAATCTAATTCATTTCTTTCTGTCGGGCCAACTTAGCGTCAATTACCAGCTCCGTATAGGATCCTCTAACCCAATGTAAGGATGTTAATTGGGGGTGATACCGATGCCCTTAGGTGCAGAAGGGGGGTAATTTGGCGCCCCCAGGCATGCATCACAATGTATCCATTCATTGTCATGGCGAATGGGAGATGGGAGATGTAGAAGCAAACATCTAAATTATTATAAATGTTGCTAATATGCATTAGCAAACAAAACTCAATAATTGGCCTAAATATCCTTTGAAAGTTGGTAACCTGGGCCAGTATTGAGTAAGCATTTTACTTAGCATTTGGCTTGGCTAAGTAAACTGGCTTGACTCGTATTCATATCAAATGTAAGAACTTTATTTAAGCAAGCCTATTTTGAGGCAAAATACTTACTGATAGCCACTGTGACGTCATACAGCCAGTCCAAAATAATGCGCAATAAATGCCTCACATTATATGCGCGCTTACATAATTTACTTGTGCGCAGCTGATACTGTTCCACATATTTATGAAAGCCACATACCTACCAATCAAGTAACTGGCTGAAGTCTGCTAGTGAGCTTTCTTAGACTCAGGGTAAAATACTTAACCACAAGATTCAAATGAATACCAAAGTTGCTTAAGTATTTTATCTCAGCGGAAAACTTAGTAAAATACTTATATTTCATACTTAAGTACTGAACTGAATTCCTATTTCTATTCTCTTCTGCAAAGAAGTATGAAAAAGCAGGAGATATTTTGTCAGGGGTGTCTAAGAGGTAAATGGCTCTTTCTTCCTATTAATTTTTTCTTTAATGAAATGTAGTATGGATACAAGAGGATGTGAGAAACATTCTTTTGAATGGCAACAGCTTAATCTTACTGGAATTCTTATCTAAACTACAATTACAGTCCATTAAATGTGGAATGATTTTGAGATTTCATGTTAAGTCAAAAACATTAGCTTCTGTAGTCATCTAAAGACAAACCCTCCTTCTCACTTCTATTACACAAGGAGCAAACAATCTTCAACAAAAATATTATGCACTGCTTTATGACCCCTAGAATAGAGAGAATGAAAACACCCTGCAGCCACAGCTCAATTGCATCTAAATGTGGAAGTCATAGCTTTCTCTTTTTTTTTAAAAGAGAAGATATAGGATGAGATCATGCAAGAATAGAGCAGCAAAAACAATCTGTTCCGAGATGCGCAAGTCTCAGGGTTGGCGGATCGACGATGCGAGGAGCAGATATTTATCGGCGATCAAATTAATTGGATGCATGACGGGACAGAACATGCTAAATTGGCCCCGATGATTATCAGTCTGCCCGTCTCTGATTTCGTTTTGATGAGTGAAACCAACACCCCTCGCTGTGTTAGGGTAATAAATGAACTCCCAGCGTGACATTTAGACAAACATAGTCCTACACGGCTAGCCTTGTCACAATCGTTGCAGCTATCCTTCTTCTTCATCCATGTCAGGACAATGAAAGATGACATCGAGATGAAATGTTTCCAGATGCCTCTGGAGATCGAAAGAATTTCTTGAAATAGTTCAGGAGTGATGTAGGAGGGAACACAGAACAGAGACTTCAAACTGTGTAGAGCTTTCTAAAGACTACATCCTGGAGTCCTATCCTGGACTAATTGATATGTACACACTACATGATGTATGGCTTTAATTCACCCACGAGATTGAAAAATTATGAGCCTACAGCTCGGTCTTGACTCCTGATGGTTCACTTGAAATTAACAATTTCATATGCAAGACTGTCTAAAAATCATGGAAAAGGTTTGTATTTTCACTATATGTAACATTTCACATATACATGTATTACAGTAATAAGAGTGTTTTTTGTGACCAGACCCAAGTAATTAAAGCTACATAAAACTGGTGGTCTGTGTATTGCTTTGTCCTGGAGAGGGCAACTTTTGTATGGATCTGAATGTCAGTAAGCTTTGGCCACCTGAAGGCAATCCCATTTATTGATTAGTCTAATTTGCACACATATAACAGCTCAGTTTTGAATCCTTAAAAAGTGGTGGATTGTGGGGGGGGGGGGGGGGGGAGCATAATCCTCTGTGAGAAATATGGTGCACTATGACGCATACAGCAACCACCTTTTGCACCGATTTGGAGTTCCCTTCAAGCTTCTTACCTTAAAAACCATTTACATTCATGCATGGAACATCAACACATCTAGCTAATGCATCTTGTGACACTGGTACAACAATATGAGAACATGTCCATCAAGTTTCACTTCAAATTCTTACTTGCTAATAAAAGCCTAGATTACATATATCTTTAACCTACATAGCCATTCTACACTCAAACAATTAGGTGGTGTACTCACTTTTTTGCACCTCGTTTGTTGATTGCACATGCCACGCCAACGACTTTGGAGGTAGCTTGGTTGATGATTGGTACTGCTAGCATGGACTTGATCTCGACTTTTAACTTGGTCTTCAAGTCCTCCAGGTCACACTATAAATGAAACAATATTTCATTCTATTTCATTTCATTGCAATTCATTTCATTTCATTTTGGAGTTAGACTGGCCTTACAGGGAAGGTTGAGTTCTGGGAAAGGTAAAAAAATAATTTGTGAGCTTTCTCATTCTTATTATGTTAGTTTGGAAGATTATCATGATAGATATGTCCCCTGAAAAGGATTGCTCTTCAAAAAATGCCCTCACATTCAAAATATGACCCCAAAACAGCTGAAATGTTCGGGCCGAACATTTGTGTGTAGTCCCATATACACATTTCTGTGTGCAGTGCATGTGACTCTCAGCAGGATTGAGTCAATTTCTTATCATTTTGGTGATTCCAAAACATTACCGCATATACACTAATTCTTATGTGCTATGTAATCAACCTTCCCCAATTGCTTTGAGAAAGTTTCTTTCACAATTCAATCTCATGAACAGAACTCAACTTTATTTTTAAGGTCACACCACAAAGGAAGTCATTGACTTATCATGACTAATCTTGACTTCATGTAATGATGAAAAATAATAATAATAATAATAACAATAAACCGTTCTTGTATAGCGCATATCACATTATGATATAACGTCCCTATGCGCTTCCAAAGGGTTTGGATATTATTACCCTGGCTTTAGCTCCGGCAGCTGTAATCAGCGCACAGTGCATTTCAAGGATAAATCCTGCCAGGTACCCATTTAACACCTGGGTGGAGAGTGGATTAATGTCTTGCCAAAAGATGTTAGTGCCGGGCTGAGATTCGAACCCTCAACCCTTGGATTGAGAGTCAAGTGAATGAACCACTATACCAATAGGTCTGAATTCAGAGAGGGATTGAAACATTAACCATGGTTCAAATCACTGATTTACTACATGGTAAAAAAGACTGAAAAACAAATATACATAACAAAGCTTCTTTGTTTTTCAGAAATAAAGGTGAAGAGAGAATATTTATTAGTTTTTACATGTATTTTGTTGGTATTTTGGTTCGTTGATTTTTACCTTCTGAGCCGCCAGTAGCAAATATGTGATTTAGAGCATGGTCTTGGTTAAAATAACCTTCACAAATCAGTGTCAAACCTCAAAACCATGACCTTTGTCTCTCTGTTCAAGCATTCAAACAACAAAACTAAAACCTTTGCAATGACAATAATACAAGACCCATCATGGTGATAAAATCCAATTTTTTAAAGGTCTCCAGCAAGTGTTCAAACACTAGCTATGTTTGCACGGTACCCTGATAGTTTAGAACTTTTATGTTACGGAACAGCTCAAAGTTTGAAACCCACTAACAACTACGCGGGTTCACATGGCACCGAAACAATGACTGCTCTAAGGTTTAACCCGACCATTTATTGAGTTCAATCATTACTACAAGTTATCTTGAAGCGCTAAAGTGAATGCATCTGCCTGGCAGATACCTTCGAGTAAAGACCCCCTGCTGCTAAATAGTTTTTGCTCATGGTTTTAAAACTTCAAGTAAACTTGAAGATTCAGAAACTGCAAGTGCATCCACGGTTCTCAACTGCAAGATAACCTCCAAGATTCAAACCACTAGCTACACTTAAAATTTAATAATAATAATAATGATAATGGTTACTTATATAGCGCTCATATCTGTCACGCAGTGACGCTCATGGCGCTTAGACATTATTACCCTGGTTATAGCCGAGCCGCCAAAGTAACTAGCGCTCAAGCATATCAGGTACCCATCTACACCTGGGTGGAGAGTGGCAAATGTAGATTAGAGTCTTGCCAAAGGACGTTAGTGCCGTGGTGGGATTCGAACCCCGTACCTTGTGATCTGCAGTCTGGTGACTTATCCACTAGACCACAACACCTCTACAGGCTGTCCTGTGAACCTAGCTTATGAGACTACAACACCTCTAAAACCCAAGTATGACAGTGCAATGACAGTAACACAAAACCCATGGTGATTATAAATTCTACTTCTGTAAGTGTCTACTCCTGACTCAGTCTCCAACCTAAATCTGTCTTAGATGGTGACCCGCCTGAAGGAAAATATGAGAAGCAATGTACATGGATACATGATAAACAACTTTCGAAAAATTTCTGAAAAATATTGACTAGTACATGTACCTTCAACTCTTGATGTCCCTGTGTCAAATGTATGTGACAAACAGACAACGTATTTTCAATCACACATTGCTTCTCAAGGAGATGCATATATTGCGGTCAACTTACTGTATATCAATGTTAAGAGCATGAATTAAACATTCTAAATACCTAGAAATTATTATCAGCTCCCAAAGAAAGTTTTGGAGAAAACTGCAGATTTCAAAGAGGATCTTTTCTAACTTTACCATGGAATACTAGTAAAAATAATTGAGAAACAGAAACATGAAGGATTAAATGAAAACTCATTTTATTTTACAATAATCCTTTTATGCATAGAATTAAGTGAAGTATAGAAATGTTTGGTATCATTAGAGTAATAAATTTCCTAAAATTTTTGTGCACAACATTTGTAAATATAAGACCTGGTAAAAATAGTAAAGGCATTTGAAAAGTAAGCACTAATAGTGTTTTTGTAAAGTTTCAAAACAAGCAAAACCCCTTGGCTCAGTAAGAGTTTAGAAAGCACCACCCTAAACATAATCACTGCCATCATTAGCATGATCCATCCACTTCCAACACAAGTGTGGACGAGTTCCAAGTAGTCCTTGAAAGAAAACACTGCTCAGAGCTTGAAGCTTTTCATTCTGAGGTGGAGTGTTTCATTCTCTCAAATGGCATTTTCTAATAGCTAATAAAACTAGTTTGTAATTAGTTCATGGTACAAATGACCCTGAAATGACCCCAATTTGTATGTGCACGTGCACTTCTTTTGGTGGACGTGCTACTTATTTAACAAGTAAAATCATACCGATACATGCATCGTGGTGCGTACAAAATGACAGTGTATAAAGGTCAATTGTACTCGGTACAAATGACCTTTAACTGCACATGCGCAAATTGTAATTACGAACTGGCTTAGTGAGCCAATTTTCTAAAAATTGCAACTCTGTAGATGTTTTTTTTGTTGCTCTTGGATGACCAAGATTGCACAGCTTGTAATATGACATAAAACATGTAATGAAGTGCAAAGTTCTTTCTTTATCTAATTATCTCACTGAAATATCCTGACTAAAGCCTCTCCTACAAAACAATACTGCTGATTGTCCGAATGCTATGCTTGTTCTGACGTAAGCCTTTCCAAAAAACAAAACACTGCCAAATGTCCGAATACTATGCTTGTTCTGATGTAAGCCCTTCTTAAGAAACAAAATGTTGACGATTCTCTTGAATGAGGTACTTACCCTGACAAAACATTCTAATTTAGACCTCAATTAAGCTTCTGATTTGTCTGAATGCTAGACTTGTTCTAATTCAAGCCCTTCCCAAGAAACCAAATGTTACCAAATGTATAAATACTGTGTTTGTTTTGACGTAAGCCCTTCCTAAGAAACAAAATGTTGACAACTTCTGAATGCAGTGCTTGCCCTGAAGACGTAAGCAATGTTTTAAACATAACTTAATTAAGCTGCTAATTGTCTGAATGCTATGCTTGTTCTAACGTAAGCCCTTCAAGAAAAAAAATGTTGCCAACTGTCTGAATACCGTGCTTGTTCTGACGTAGGTCCTTTTTAGGAACAAAATGTTGATGGAAGTCTGAAAGGGTTACTTGCCCTGACGACGTAAGCAATGATCTAAACAGAACTTAATTCAATTGCCAATTGTCTGAATTCTAGGCTTGTTCTAACATTAGCCCTTTTAGGAAAAAAATGTTGACGGAAGTCTGAAAGGGGTGCTTGCCCCGACGACGTAAGCAATGGTCTAAACAGACCTTAATTAAGCTGTGATTGACACAGTGATTGGCTGGACCCATCGGCTGAGCTGACACTGTATCTGATCAAACCAAATCAACCCCCCCCCCCCCCATGACTCTCCCTTCAGCCTAGTTTCATGTTTAACCTCAATCTAATTCCTCACATTATAGCTCCATTCTCTTCTACAAAACTCAAAGAGTGAGGTAAACAAAGCAGTTCACATTTTACCCTTCTTCCATGTTTAAATTTCCCAATTTGTTTGTGTCTGGTGCTTGCACTTTTAAAGGAACTAATCTGAAAATGAATATTCATGACTGTCTCATGACCATCAATATTTTCTCTTCAGAATGATAAATATTCATTTTGACTGTCACTCTTAGCTACATGAAAACTTTTCTGAATAATGTCCCATTTTCTGAAACTTTTATCTTGTTTGTTTCTTTCACGTAATTCAAGAACTAACTTGCATTTTTCTATCACTCTTTTATTTTATTTTTACCAATGCACTTGTTTTTGTGATTTGCAAAGAAACATGATTGAAAGAAACATTTTATTCAAACTGCTTTTTCTTTCTCTACTTCTGCTATGGTGTCCCTCTTTTCCGCCCACCATTGTACATGTATCTATTTATCTGTCCGTCTACTTTTCATTTATTCAATTCTATTGATATATTTATTTAATCAATTCTCTCTATCACTTTATCTAATTCTGGTAGCTATTCTGATATATTTCTTTCTTACCTAATTCCTTTTCCATCTGCTCATTGGTCTGTCTCCTTTTCAAATATGTATATCTCTTGTGATATCTTCCTTTAATTTCCTCATCACCTCATCAGCTTTGCCTTAATCACTTTGCCTAGTTCTCATTAATCACACAGATTTATGGATAACACAGTTTACAGGCAACAGGTGTACAAACAGATAATAGCAAAATGCAACACTTCGTCTGTAGATAAAATCTTTGTCTTACTCACTGCGTTGCTTTGAAAAGAAAATCTCTCAAATGTTTATCAAATACCTAAGCCTGGGGGGAAAGATATCCCAATTAAATGCATTAAAACTCTTGACAGCACAAGGACAAAAACAAAATACCCTCAAAAGCAGTGTGAATATTTTTTTTCTTCACAGAAGCTCTTAAAGATTTTCTATTCAGATTGTAACAGAGACGATATATCTTTTTGTTTTCTCTCTCATCAAAGAAATACGTTTGGATATATATATATATATCAAGCCCTTGTTTCATCAGATACTTGATATTGTCTCTTGAGAGCCAGAAGGGCATTAACAAATAGCATTTGACATATAAGGCAAACACTCTTCTTGCTCTCAGCAGATGATGTGTGCATATCTTGTGTGTGGAGCCAAAAGGGTGTTAACTCATACACTTCAACACAGAATCAACGCCCTTCTGGCTCCAAACAGATGATATGTTGTTTGATGAGAAATCTGTTCATTTTTTTAAAAACTTGATATCTTCGAAAATTGTAAAGGAGCATCAGTTTAAGATTCAGAATTTGACAGCAATACTGAAATGAGATTCAAAATAAGCCAGCTTCAAAACAAACCCCTGAGCTACGACAAATTCATTCAATGCACACAAGTATGCACAATACATTGTACATGGTGTAATTTATGGCTCTATGTTCACATCTTCATGAGACAGCAGTATATATTATTATTTGATGGAGGGAGGTAGGTTTTTTTTCTCCATCTATTGCTCTTTATGATCTATGTCACCTTCCCTCTATCTTCATCCATCATTTTTTCTTTTTCAACCCACCTCCTTTCTCTCTATACATCATCTTTACTGCTCCCATCCCCCTCCCTTCCTCAACCTCCCCATCGTTCTCTTTTTTTTCTTTATCTATCCCTCCCTCCATCACCTTAAACCTATACTTAACATTCTCCTGCTCTCTCTCTCTCTCTCTCTCTATCTCTCTCTCTCTCTATCTCTCTCTCTCTCTCTCTCTCTCTCTATCTCTCTCTCTATCTCTCTCTATCTCTCTCTCTCTATCTCTCTCTTTCTCTCTATCTCTCTCTCTATCTCTCTCTCTCTCTCTCTCTATCTCTATCTCTCTCTCTCTATCTCTCTCTCTCTCTCTATCTCTCTATCTCTCTCTATCTCTTTCTCTCTCTATCTCTCTCTCTCTATCTCTCTCTCTCTCTCTCTCTCTCTCTCTCTCTCTCTCTCTATCTCTCTCTCTCTATCTCTCTCTCTCTCTCTCTCTCTCTCTCTCTCTATCTTTCACCAACTCTCTTTTTGTCTCATTCCATGCTTACAAAAATAACATTTAATTAAACATTGCCAAGGTCTGTTGTGGAAATCCTTCCCTATATGTTGCTTCCTGAGTATATAAACATACATTTCACAATCGATCTGTGCATATGCACTCTCTTTGAGATATATATCTTGTACTGAGTCGATTATTTTCAGATGAAACCACATTGCTAGTTATCATGCCCGGGAAAATAACTTACATCACGTCTTTTCCATTATCAAAATACCCATTGGCAATTTCAACCAATTCAGCAAATAAAAAGTAAACAGCAATTATTCTCGGAAAAAATATGCAATTTCCTTTTGTGGGGGTGTCGCTACAATCTAAGAAGTTGCTTGTTCAGACCTAGAAAAGCATTTATTATTGTTTAATTAAAGAGTATTATCCAGTATTAGCGAGTGAAAAGTGACAGCAGTCACATTTTGTGTACACCCATCCAAATCCATAACTTTACATTGTATCTATCATATTTAGACAAAGAAAAATTAGTATTTCTAATGAAAATTCAAAAGGAGGTCAGGAATTCTAAAGTAAGATATTGAAGAACAAATTTGTGTCAAGAAAAGAAAGAAAATGCCACTATGATTGAAAACTTGTTTCACACGTTGTATTTTTGATACATAGTAACCTTGCTGGGACCATAAGGGTTAAACGTTACTTTTAGGGCATTGGGGATCTCATCTGATAATATAGAATATTTGAAGGTGAATTTTTATAATGCAAACATGAAAGTATGAAATCTATATTAGAATGATTATTTGGAACATTCAATCAATATGGAAATTAAGCACAAATGCCACTGATACATACCTCCTTGATATCATCCAGTCTCAGTACCTTCTTGTTCGTGAGCACACTATGGAAACAGCACAAGGGAACCTGAAAAACAAGATAGGAAGATAAAGATTCAAACACTAACATGGAGATGATGGAGTGGGACTGTAGGTAAATCTAGAATTCAATAATTGCATTAGCATTGGCACCGCAGGATTCGACTGGTCTACAGTTTCCTGATAAAGTGTCATTAATCTTGGCTGGACTCCACGGGGAGGTCTCAATAGAATGGATATTGTTGACATGTAATTGTTTGTGCAACTAAATAAGACCCAGACCCACTTCACACCGATATTGACCAAATGAATACTACAGTACAGTAAGCCTCAAATAACTTTTAAAAGGTTGTTGAGAACTAATCACGGAATAACTTTTAAAAGGTTGTTGAGAACTAATAACTTTTAAAAGGGAATAACTTTTAAAAGGTTGTTGAGAACTAATCACGGAATTGCATTATGAAAGAAACTATCTAAGTTAATCTGAAAGGTTAGTTATGGTGTAAATAGGATCTTTTGTGTTTTATAAGGTTTTGAAATCATTGAAATTATGACAAATTGACTAAATCGTGCGTAAAATCACAAACAATAAAAATGTGAGTACATGGGACTACAAAAAAAAGTGGCATCGGAATTTAGCAAAGTTGTTAACTATTTTTGGTCATACCTAAAACATATGAGCATTTTAAGAGCAATAATTGTTACAGTAATGAAACACTGCAACAAAATTCTTCCATATTCAAATTGTTAAGAACAAAAAAGCTCACAACATATTTTTGTAACTCAACCAAAACTGAAGCTACTCTTTACAGATAAAGTTGAGTTCTGGTCATGAGATTGAATTGTGAAAGAAATTGTCTCAAAGCAATTGGGAAAGGTTGATCATACAGCACATACGAATTGGTGTATGCTGTAAGGTTTTGGAATCACCAAAATGATATGAAATTGACCCAATCCTGCTGAGAGTCACATGCACTGCACACAGAAATGTGTATATGGGACTACACACAAATGTTCGGCCCGAACATTTCAGCTGTTTCTTGTCATGTTTTGAATATGAGGGTATTTGAAGTGCAATCCTTTTCAGGGGACATTTCTACTATGATAATCTTCCAAACTAACATAAAAAGAATGGGAAAGCTCACAAGTTATTTTTTACCTTTCCCAGAACTCAACCTTCCCTTTAAGACAAACCCCTAGTGAAAATGCATGTTGAATGACTAACAAATCGTCTCTAATGGGATAGGAAATGGTCCTTACTGGGATGCATAAAAGATGATTACGATATAAAACGGAATATCATAGTAAGCCATGAATAGATATGGTTAAGAGGTAATTCTTTGTGCAACTGAATGACACAGTTAGACCACGTTCACACGGCTTTAAAGATGGTTATTCTAAAGCTGATGGTGTCATATAATCAAATGAATGCTAGGCAAGGTACATACATCAGGGTTTTACACTATCACGTGCAGGAGAAACATGACCCCCCCCCCCCATTTTTTTATGCAACTTTATTCTTTTAAAAGGCCAAAAATCTATTGTATATACTTCTTGCGCCTCTTTATTTCATTTGTTAAAAAATGCAGCATTCTATTCAACTTTGCCATGCCTCACTGAATATTAACAGCTACATCTTTCAACTAATGGAATAGTTTTACCATCTCACTCATAAACATTATTTGATTGTATATATATTTCTAAAATGTGAATGTAAAGGATGAAAAATAAAGATGGTTGCAAAATTTTACACTTATAAGAAGAGGATAAAAGAGGGAGAGATAAAGAGAAATAGAGAGAGTGAGAGAGAGAGCAAGAGAGACAGAGAAAGAAAGAGAGGGAGAAAGAGAGAAAAAGAAAAAGGAAAAGGAAAAGGAAAAAGAGAGAAAGAAAGGGGAAATGGACATGAACAACGTGACTGGACTAGACAAGTAGTATACAGATAACTATGTAGATCCATCGATAAATGCAACGTCAAGTCATATTTCAACAACCAGGCATCAACCTAACAAGATGATCCACATTCTCATGCACGGACATGAACCGAGTTTTGAAATCCATAACTGAAATCAATTTCTCCCTAATTCCTTGAGATATGCCCTGGACGAGGGAGGATTTCGTCCATGTTTACTCTCACAACTACGGTAAGTGGGAAAGACTGGAGGAATCAGGGATAGATTAGGACCCTACTTAAAATGTCAATCCTTGTGCACTCATTCTTCAAAGCCTGAGAGAGAGAGGGAGGGGAGCCAGCCAGCGAGAGACAGAGAAAGAGAAAAAAGACAGAGGGAGACAGAGAGAGAGAGAGAGAAGAGACAGAGAGACACATACATTGAGAGAGAAAGATTTTAGCTCCTAACAAGGGGAATGCGTAGGAGAGATAGAAACACAAAACTCAAGGGAGAGAGATAGAAAAGTAATGATTAGAGGATGCAAAGAGATAGTGAGAGGAACAGAAAGAAATAGAGGAAAGTAGAGCGAGAGAGGGGGAAGTCTTTTTTTTAAAAATTCGATAAGGGGAGAGTAGAGAGAGGAAGAGAGGGAGCGAGAGGGGCGAGACAGAGAAAGAAAAAAGAAGGGGAGAGAGGAGAAAGCCAGAAAATGAAAAACAGAGAGAGAAAGAAGTGGAGAAAGTAAAGAAAGAGGGTACAGAGAAAGAGAGATAAAACTAGAATCAGGTGAGGGAGACTAGAGACATATAGATGAAAATACATAGAGAAGGAGGAGAGAGATAGAAAGATCAAAACCTACTGAAGATGTACCATAGAGGGTCAATATTTATGAAGAATTCAGTAACCCATCCAGTTATGTGACTTATGTTAGGATATCAAAATTTGTCCATTTTCAAATCACTTTTCCTGCGACCGATCAATCTAGGAATCTCCGTTTGAGAGTGATCAATCTGACAATTGTTCCGGGCTTTATTTTGTCGAAAGTATATGGTTAGGGTAAGGGTTGCGATTGAGTTTTAGGTTAAGTTTTGGGTTAGGGTTAGGTGTATATAGTGTGCAGGGTTGAAGTTAACACTTTGCCTACTGGAACCGTGCAGTCTCTGTATTAAACCTATGGGAAATATGAAAATTCAGTTGTCAAAGGGTTAAGAGCTCAGTTAGTATAGGAAATTGACCATGGAGCAATTGTCGCAGGAACATGTGTCATACAACCCTGTTCGAGAGACATGGGGGGGGGGGGGCTTAGGCAATCGCAACATGTAAATCTCTGTTCATACAGAAACTACAAATTAATGAGAGGGTAACACATAATTTTCAATCAAGAACCTCCCAGTTACAAGACGTAGACCAATGCTCTACCACTGAGCCATCACACTTCCTCAATTTAATGCAAGAATATTAAAATTAGTCAAATTTCTCCCTATGTGAGAGAAGGGCTTTGGAGGGGGGGGGGGGGGGGGGGCTTAGGCAACATGTAAATCTATGTTGATGCAGAAACCGAAAATCAATGCGAAGCTATAAGGCAGAGGTGCTGAACATACACAGCACAGCCTGCTCATGGAATCAATAACCTAACCAGAATGTTGTTTTTGTCTTTCCCCCTTGCAACCCTCTTCTCCCCCTCAGGCCACAGATTTGCAAGTTTAACCTCCATGCGCCAAAAACCTACAAGGGAAGAGAGAGACAGTCAGTCTGATCTGTTTTGTTTCAGAGGAATATACGTCACAGCTCTCGTGACTCTGTAATGGTGTTTTTTTTTTTTCATCCGCTTTCTCTCTAAATCACAGGTCACCGGGTTACTTTGTGCCTTCACGTTCCATTTCGTCATGGCACACTTGTCAAATCGGATTGTAGCATCTTCTTTCTCATGTAAAATTTTCATTCTCATATTTTTTTTTTTTCCCATTTAGATCATCAAGACTGATTCTACAATTCGTAATGGCTTCATGGTTAATTTCATTCACTATAACCAAATTCTTAATTTCAACGCTGGACCAACCACTTTACCAAATCCTAACCCTAAATCTAACCTAAAAAGCCATCGCAACCCTATCCCTAACTATATCATAGGGAACCTGAATTACAAGCTTTGCTTTCCAAGGTTTCCTCCACAATACAGCTAGCATTTATTCACTTACCAATTACAGCGTAAATCTCATTTTGTTTTAAAACCGAATTTATGTGCCAGATTTCATTTTTAATGGTTTTTCTATATGCTCATAATGATTTTTGTAAACTGAAAGTCTTTGTAAATTATTTGCTATTATGGAAATAAATGAAATGAAATGAAATATCTTTACGAAATAAGGCTCGAAGCAAATGTTGATGGAGCATCACGTCATGGAGTTGGCAATTCGTGTTTGTTGATTACAACTTTATAAAAATTTGTAACTTTTATATTTCTTATTGTATTCTGCTCAAACCTTCACTGATCTGTTTCTTTAATTTATCATGCTTCTTTTAAAACCACCTTGTAATCAGGGTGGACTTTCCCTTTAATGTTTTAATAATACTATCTATGAAATCTAGATTGTGTTTAAATCTAAAATATGACGCTATAGTGGAAACTTGTTACAAAGACGTCTGATATAACGAGATTCCTGATATAACAAGGTAATTTTGCTGGTCCCAGGTCTTATGTTCTTTGTTTTAACCCTGATTTTCAAAATATGACGCTACAGTGAAAACTCGTTATAAAGATGTCTGATATAACGAGATTCCTGATATAACAAGGTAATTTTGCTGGTCCCAGGTCTTTATGTTCTTTTTTTACCCTGATTTTCAAAATATGACGCTACAGTGGAAACTCGTTATAATGACGTCTAATATAATGAGATTCCTGATATAACAAGGTAATTTTGCTGGTCCCAGGTCTTTATGTTCTTTTTTTAACCCTGATTTTCAAAATATGACGCTACAGTGGAAACTCGTTATAAAGACGTCTGATATAACAAGATTCCTGATATAACAAGGTAATTTTGCTGGTCCCAGGTCTTTATGTTCTTTTTTTATGATATAAGGAGAGTCCTGATATAACAAGGTAATTTTCATGGTCCCAAGGTCCTTGTTATAGTGATTTCCACTGTAATAGCTTAATTCCACAGATGTGGACGTGTTTTAAATGCACTAGATAAGGGAATCCCCCTAAATAGTCAGTATTTCATGAAGCTATTACAGCATGCTGACTTAAATTTCTAAGTTTATAAAACAAAGCACTGAACATGATTGATGACTCGTGTCTTATTGTAATAAGCAGTTATGCTCTAGGCACAATTATTTCTTTTTAACACAATATTTCAGATGTGTGAAACTGAAGAAGATACATATTTGCAAAGCCATCTATGCAATATTTAATCGGTGTAATAAAAGCTACTAAAATCGTTGCATTTGATTGACTGTGAGCAAATTTGTCATAGAAATGTGGCAGTTTTTATTGATAACAATTAAGTTCTATAAAACGTGCCCTGATTAGTAAGGATTTGAAAGAGAATCTGACAAAGAATAAGCTTTTAATAAATAAATGAAAGTTTGCAAAACTATAAGAAATATATCACTTGTATTAACTCATTACAACAAAATACAGTGTTATCACAATTATCTCTTGGACAAAGACAAAGTCAAACAGACATATCTTCCACATTAAATCCACAATGGGGGGGGGGGGGGGGGGGGGAGAAACCCTGATAAGAGCTGGATAAACAATTGAGAACAAAATGTAATTTATTTCAAACCAAGGGATCTAAACCATGTTTATGATCTCATTCTGTTATTACCCCAACTATAAAGAAGAACAACACTTTGCATGAGCATAAATAGCAGTATCTTACTTTTTATCAAAGCTAGCTAACAAATTGTCTTTTCTTTTAGCATTCACACACTCTACATGTACATGGCATTTCAAGGTACTACTAGTAATTAACTGTTTAAAGTACACACGATAGTAAGTCAAAAATGTTAAATCGGAAGCAAGATTGTATGGGTGATAACACTTATGTGGAATTTCTTTGACGTATAACTCTTTCAGCCATGATGGTTCACATTAAGAATTATTTGTACTGCAGTAAATTTAGAAATCACATTGAAAATAACCATAATTTCCCCCTTTATCAACATAAAAGTTTACAATTTTTTCTTAAAACAAAATCATTTTCTGAGAACTTAAAAGGATGTACCCCCCCTCATATGTGAAGAAAAATTAACTTCATTCATGACCAAGATAAGATAGAACCTTTAATGTAAAAGAGAGACTCCCACAAATTAAACGTAATAAAATCGAGAGATAGAGAGAGTTATGAAATCCTCTGAACATTCCTGCAAGCGAAATAATCATGCTTCAATCCTACAGAGAAGTGGGAGAGCACTAATGCGTTAGAAGCCTACTGCCTGCTGAAACCCACCACAATCAAGCGTGACGTCAAGAGCTTACATTCCATAAACAACTAATTTTCTCACTGGATTTTCCCCTAAGCGAGCTGGCACCATTGCAATAATGCAACTTAAAATGTGAATGATATTATAAAAGAAATACCCCCAAAATGAATCTCTGTTTCTATCTGGCGGAATGCTGGAGGCACTTTGATTCCTTTTATGGGGAAGACGTGATTTCAGCAGATGGGGTTTTTCTTCTCAAGAGACTTCAGTTAGATGTGGGTGGGATGCTACTTTTTCTGATGTGTTTAGGTTTTTTTTGCATAAATACACCATGTCATGGTACATATAGATTTCCTGGTATTCCAAAGCAAAGACACAATTATTTTCATTACATAACATCAATACATCCTGACAAAAAGATATGCAGGGTTTTCAGGAGCTAAACTAAATCCTTTTAAATGCATGAGATTATATTTCATATACCCATGACACTTTTGGAGACTGCACAATTATATGCAGTGAAATTCTTTTAAAAATGAACCTGATTCAAGGAATTAACTATTTGTGATATGTGATTGCAATTTCAGATATTTCTCCCAAATGGAATGGGTGCCTCTCATGATCATACAAATACCTTCACTCTAAGGTAGGCCTAGCACATGAAATATGAGCACTTACTTGTAATTTGAATTTTGTCAGATTAATATGATTCAAATAAAAGCAAGAAGAAAGATGAATTCTTTAAAAAAAAAGGATGGTTGAGAGCCAATTACTTCTTGAAAAAAATCTATCAAAAGTTTTGTGAAAACATGGAACCCTCCCTTTTCTTTTAACAATCTTTTTTCCAACTTCTTTCTTTAACCCCCTCCCCTCTGTCTGTTTCCATTTCAATGTTCTCCATCTCTTCCTCTCTTTCTCTCTCTCTCTTTCTCTTTAATAGACATGTATACAACACCTAATTTTGAATATCCCTTTTTTCACCCCATTTTCTCTCTCTCTCTTTCACTATCTTTATTTTCTATGTTACCTACATCTCCAAATCTCATTCGGAACACATGATCCTTGCAACATCAAAATCAATAGCTATTGGCTATAATTCCACTAATTCTCTCCTCTTACTTTTTGGAAAAAAAATGTATTGAAGGTGTTGTAAGAAGGAACATCCTTTCTTTATTATCCCTCTTTCCCCTGTCTCTCTGCCACTTTCAGTCTATCCCTCTTTCTATATATATGTCTCCCTGTCTATTCTCCCCTCTCATTCTTTTTTTTTTCTTCTCTCTCTTCCTTTTTTGAAAAGGCTTGCATTAAACACTTTTTTAAATCTCCCTCTTTTTTAAAACCTCATTCTCTCTCTCTCTCTCTCTCTCTCTTTCTCTCTCCCCTACCCCCCTTCTACTCTCCCTTTCCTTTTCTCTTACTGTCTTTTACTCCTTTTTTTTTTTTTTTACTTCTATGTTACCCGTTTCCTTTCAGTGAACATGTACAGGCCTAAAACTCCAAAAATCTCATCTGGTACACGTGATCCTTGCAACATCAATATCAATAGCTATTGGCTATAATTCCACTAATTCTCCCCTTGTCCTTCCGCCGTTCCAGGCAAGTATTTTTCAATGGCAGGTGATCGACAGACAGGCAACTCCTTCTTTTCTCACTCTGCACTTCACTTTTTTTTCTATCTTGTTTCCTTCTTAACCCCTTCAATGCTGAGGGTGGCAAACACTGCCCAAGAATTTGAGCACTGAACAGTGTGCTTGGACTAAGAATGTCTACATTCTTCTTCATGAAACAGAATAGACATCTTCACTTTAAAGTTTACATACACAGATCTATGCTGAATTTACTATTGAAACAAAGCATTATCAGTCAAAATGTTACTTATGAAAGTTTATTTATGACAACTGTCCAAATCTTTGGTGGTACTGAAGCGTTTAAGGTGGTCTCACAAAACAAGATTTCTGTGAACTGTCTTGTTGTTGCTTCGGCTTTGAAGCTGAACAAGACTTATGGGCCCCCTTGCATAAAAAGTTGTGTTGAAATGCAAGTTAAAAAATTAAACGAAATTTCATTTTTAACCAATCAGGATCGCATATATGGGACTTGCATTTAACTTTTTGAGTTGCGATTAAACGTAACATTTTATGTAAGAGGCCCCTGGTAATGGAAGTGCACTTTGAGAGCAACTGGCTTTAAAGGGACTCGGAATTGTTTACCATACAGAAAGTAGCTTCTTTGGACCATCAGTAAAATGTGAACAAACTAACAAAACATGTTTGGAAACAATACTGACTGAATGATTACCCTAACTTTTTATCTCTCTTTTCACATTTCTCCCGTATATGTGGGGCCATAATAATAGACAATCCTTTAAACATATTTGAATGCTGTGAAATTGATAGGATTTACATTGCATTCAAATTTGCAGGAAAAACTAACTCATACTGACTCTTTTTTAATGATTAAAGGAAGGTTGAGTTCTGGGAAAGGTGAAAAATAATTTGCGAGCTTTCTCATTCCTTTTATGTCAGTTTGGAAGAACATCACAGTAGAAATGTTCCCTGAAAAGGATTGCTCTTTAAATACCCTCATATTCGAAATATGATGAGAAATAGTTGAAGTGTTCAGGCCAAACATTGCTGCCATTAGTGTGTACAGTCCCACATACTGATTTCTGTGTACAGTCCCTGTGCTTTTCAGTGAGAATGGGTCAATTTCTTATCATTTTGAGGATTCCAAAACCTCACAGTATACACCAGTTCTTATGTAGACATGATTAACCTTTAACTATTGCTTTGAGACATTTTCTTTCACAATGTAATCGCATCACCAGAACTCCACTTTATCTTTAAGGCTAAAATGTTAGATTAAAAAATTCTACTCTCTGATCATTCAGGAAGAGAAATTAGGCCAACAGCACAAATTAATAACAACTGTATATGGATGTAATCTTGCTGACACTCGGGATGTCCTATTTTTAAATTAGCTAATTTGACATCCTCTGGAACATGTCTTTCTCCGAAAACGGGGGTGTAAAAGTCACTCACTCTGCGTTGTCGTCCAAAGTATGGTAACACGATCAGCTGTGATCAATGGACAGAACAGACCCCCCTCTTAAGGCTCGTTCACATATGGCACGGTCAGCGGTTCATCGCAGTCGTTTTTTTAAAGCATCATGCGCTTCACATTTTTGTATCTTATAACACACAGAAAAGTGAGTATGCATAGGACCTTTGCTGTGTTCAGCTACTTCTTTTATCCCCTCTTGCCATTCTGATTCATTTATACGTAAATGAATAATACCATGGTAATAACAAATCGTTTTTGTATAGCGTACATCATGTTATGATGTAATGTCCTATGCGCTTCCAAAGGGTGTGGATATTATTACCCTGGTTTAGCTCTGGCAGCTGTAATCAATGCACAGTGCATTTCAAGGAAAAAATCCTATTAGGTACCCATTTAACACCTGGGTGAAGCATGACAAACATGGATTAATGTCTTGCCAAGAGATGCTAGTGCCGGGCTGAGATTCGAACCCTCAACCCTTGGATTGAGAGTCAAGTGAATGAACCACTATACCACGACACCTCCAGAAAATGGGAAATCTTTTCCTGCATCAAACATGTATGTGAACAAGCCTTTTAAGAGCCCGGCTTTTTTTTGAAGGTGAAAAATTTCACACCCTACTGATGAAAGTACCAGTCTTCTGACTTGATCTGTTCATCAACATACAGGGTTATGCACAAAAAGCATCTCCTTTACAGAGTGCAGCCATCTTATCAGGTGTGAAATGGAAATAGAAAAGCACATTTCATACTTCATCTAGCATTTCGTACACTTGCCGGAGCCCTGTTTTTTGTTTTGCCCGCAATTTGCTGTTCATCATTTGACAGAATCTTGCACATTCAATTCAGTATCTGAAGCTAGGGGAGTAGCTGTTGTGCCTGCCTGGCTATGTGACCATATTTCACAGTCCATGTAGCATTGTGACCACATTTCACAGTCTATCAAGCATTCTGACTATTTAACAGTGTACCTACTATTTCAACCACATTTAAGTCGGTATTTTGACAATTCCTTGCAGTCTATCCAGCATTTTGACAACATTTCACCATCTATCTAGAATTTTGAATATATTTCACAGTTTATCTAGCATTCTGACCACATTTCACAGTCTATCAAGCATTTTGACCAAACTTCATATTGTTATCTGGCATTCTGAATACATTTCACAGTCTATTTTGCATTTCAACCACATTTTACAGCTCAGCTATAATTAACATATCTCTATGTGTCAAAAAAGCTAGAACCGTGGGAAGATTGATTTGAAAGGAGGGTTACGTTACTCACCAAGAACCTGACTTCTTCAGCAAGAACCTTCTCCCCAATAACCTGTATAAAATACAATGAAATACAAACAAAATGTTAGACAAAGCCAACACAAAGCAGGCCATAGTACACTGAAGGGAAATCAGGAGGTAAAAAATTATAACAAACATAATTATCACAGTATCAAAATCAAATTTATACGGAATAAGACTGTTCACACACAGTGTAATTAGTGGAATTTGAAGATTGATTGTTGAACCATGATCGGAATCTCATTTATTTTCTTGTGTGAACCGAAAAATCCCAATGATTAGTGAGATTTGGATCACAACATAAATCAGACTAATAGCATACATTTTTGTTATATCTTTTTTTTTTTTTTGGGGGGGGGGGCATGGAATAAGTCACTATTTGTCAGTACGTGTTACAATGAAGGAGCAGTGGAAGCGAAAGAAAATCTCTTTCTTGTGTGTGAAGGGAGTTTACTGTTAAATATTGCAAATATATCATAGTTTAAAAACAAATTTGATTAAAATAATGCACAATAGCTGAGTAATAAGCAAACAGAGATTACATGTAGGTCATTTCATTGCGATCCAATGTTCAAGCCACATATATCACGTATATATGGATTTTTTGATTTGTCATTTCAGATAAATTCAAGGGTAAATGTGATCACCCTCGTTAGGGGCACTACACATCAATAGCATTCTAACTTGTGCCCTTAATCTAAGCAGACTGCCTTTTCGGTGAATACCAATGCATTCTCTGTGCAGCCAACACTTAATCAAATCAGATGAATTAAGATGGAATTACGACTGTTTATGGCTTAAAAGGTCACAAGTCAAATCATATTTGTATACATGGCGTTGTATAGTAACGACTAAACCAAATGCCTTGTTTACAATAAGCGCAGCTTATGAAGTATTACAGTGATCAATTTCAGTTATGACGTTTACTCATCCACGTCATTCATCAATCGTCATTGGATGAGAAACCATTTTTCAAGGCAAGCTTACAAGTTATTCTTACAGGATTTAGCCTAATGGATACATTTAGAGACAAAACACTCAAATCAAATTACAAGACGAAAGAGACAAAATGACGTGGAGAAATGTCTAATTGAAGCTTGGAGACTGCGTCATGCCGGGAGTCTGATGGACGGCTACCCCCCCTCCGAAAACTCGACCATGTTCCACAAATGCCTCTTAAGCGCACCTCTCATGGGCCGTGGACGAAACCCTAAAACCGTAATTGAGTTAGTGGGGTTGTGGTGTTGTGGGCTGTGTTTATTTTGCATGTCAAGGGGGCGTGTAACGGCTACACGCTGGCGTCTACCCATTACGGTCAATGCTTTCAGTCAGATCGAGGCTCTCCAGCTCTTACGATGTTCTAAGAGCCGTGATTATCATACCGACCAAAGGGGGAAATGCGTTCTGTAAATGCTGGCTGGTACTGTTAATGGCTAGGGGATGTTCCCATAGCTTTCCAAAAAAAATCCTCTGAACACTTCATCATGATCACTTTTCAAAATAAATTTATGCATATAACCCCCACTTATACAGAGGGGGAAATGCGTTCACTAAACTTGACCAGTACTGCTAATGGCTAGGGGATGTTTCCACGGCTACAAAAAATCCTCTAAAATTAAATAAATGCACAACCCAAATGAGTATCTTGAGGCTCCCCAGCTCTTACAAGGTTCTGAGAGCCATGACTGTCATACCAAGCAAGGGGGAATGCGTTCTCTAAACCTGACCAGTACTGCTAATGGCTAGGGGATGTTTCCACGGCTACAAAAAATCCTCTAAAATTAAATAAATGCACAACCCAAATGAGTATCTTGAGGCTCCCCAGCTCTTACAAGGTTCTGAGAGCCATGACTGTCATACCAAGCAAGGGGAAATGCGTTCTCTAAACCTGACCAGAACTGTTAATGGCTAGGGGATGTTCCCATAGCTACAAAAAATATCCTCTTAACATATCATCATCATCATCACCATCATCCTCATAATATTTCAAATAAAATGCACAACCCACATTAGTTACATTGTAGTCTTAATGTAATCTTATTGAAGTCCATGTGGTTCTGGTAAGCCCTGACATTCGAATCAACTTTGCAAGATTTCTGTAATAAATAGCACATACAATTCTTCACAAATTCAATTATTTTTCTTTTAAACATTTTTTAAATGTCTCAGAGGATTGATTAAAAATAAATTTTCAGTTCTAGAGTAACAAAAACAAACAAATTCTCACAAAATCCAATGAAATTTACACTGAACGTTGAATAGCACAAATTAAATGTATAAACAAACTAATAAATGCTGTTTTCATAATAAATTTTACCAAAGTGCAAAATAGCTGAGAAAAAAAGCAAAGAATCATGAATACATCATGTTTGTTATGACAATACTACACTAAGTGCACATTCTTGGTGGTGTTTTTCAGTGTAAGGGCTTTCAGATTTTTAAAAAAAATTCTTATATTCAGCTCACTCAAGCAACAAATACAAAGCTAAGATTTTCATTTCCTGAAAATGGCTAAAATATTTTCTTGACACTATTCTCTTTCTGAAGTATAACTTCATAACTTCATAACCAGAACTAGAGACCACTTTCACAGTGTGAACCATCCTAAGATATGCTCAATATTTTCTTCAAGCTGTGTCAACACACCCGAGTCTTGAAGCAAGTTTCTTGGTTGGACACAAGAAGGTGGTGCCAACCTAATTTCTTTTTATATTTCTCAAACCTAGAAGAGCATCATTCAATAAAGCAGTTAGATTACCACAATAACCATAAGATATGGTCAATATTCTTCCCAAGATGTGTGGACAATTCTCACACCTAGATAGCATCTTTCAAAGTCTTCACTCTACCTTCCTGATGTGAATATTTTTGTTCAATCCATGTGAACAGACCCAAGGCTTGAAGCAAGTTTCTAGGTTGGACCCAAGAAGCTGGTGCCAACCTAATTTCTCTTTATTTTTCAAACCGAGGAAAGAGCATCTTTCAAAGTCTTTAGATTGCCTCATAGTGTTAACCATTCCAAATTAGGCTCGTTCACATATGACATAGTAAACTGCAGAGGATTTTTTAAAGTGTAAATGTAAATGAATGGCATATGTGAACAAGGCTTTAAGATATGGCCAATATTGTTTTCAATCCATGTGAACAGACCCAAGGCTTGAAGCATGTTTCTACATGTAGGTTGGACACAAGAAGGTGGTGCCAGCCTAATGGCGGAGTCGGGATACCCCATTCAGGCTATCGGGACGATTACTATTCTGGACACGATACACACAAGAATCTCACTCGGCGGAAGCAGGACGGGGTCTATTTGCTTTACTTTTCAAAATAGCATGGAAGAAAAAAGATATTTGGAGAGCAGAGACGTCAATCCTGTGTTTACTGTATGAAAAGATGTTTGGGAAATGGTGAGTATACTACTTGTGAAGAACGTAATGTAATGTTGAATACATGGGCTTTTATATCTTACTGCAACAATATCTATAACAAATCTTGCACCAGGTCATGTTTTGACTTTAAAAAAGGATTGCAATCTTTATCCTATGTCCATCCCCATTCTGTTAATATTTTCTTACCGTTTCCCTTACGACCAATGCTTAATGCTATCTCAATTATCTGCCCTACACTTGAAAGATGAAATGCATTTTCAAGGTACATTGTATATTTTTATACTGACCTGGGCTGGCATTGGCTTTTACAGCAATGATGCACTAAACCTAAAAACAGATTTATTGTTTTTACAGGGCTCTCCTTTCAAAGATAGTTTGAGCAAACATCTACAGTAGGTTAGGAGTTTCTTATAGATAATACAGGGCTCCTGCACGTACTTCCTAGAAAAATAAATGCCATGAATTTTCCATGATCTTTAAATGTTAAAATTGTAAAAATCTATGACCTTTTTTCTCAGCACATAATTCTGGGAACTAAATACACCTTTATGTTCCTTTGTTATAATATGCATCATTCTTTTCTATCATAACTTATCTTAAACTGGAAATACATTTTCTAAATTTCCATGACTTTTCTAGGTTTTCAAAGAGTTTAGAAAACCTGATAATAAGTCACTGGTTTTGAGAATCAGCCTGAGTGCAATGCTTATAAAACCCATATGTGTATGTTGAATGTGAAAACAGCATCAAAGACACTAAAATTTATTAAAAATCATGGCTGGAATGTAATCATATTTTGCACATAAATATTTTGATATGATAGAACAATGTAAGACCATATTTTGAATTTCAATTTCCCCTTTTGCCATGAGAATTCCACATTACCTTTAATTAATTTCTATTGTTGTAAGACTCCCCTTTCAGTAAACACAACCCTTTTGGAATTGATTTTTTTTTTTTCATATCCTTTCTCATTACTGTCTCAACAGCACAACCTCCAAACATCTAACCCAGACAAACAGAATTTCATCAGTCACTTTTATTGAACTTTTTACTGAATTTTATCAGAAGAACATCTTTGAGAGATTTTTAATTAAGGTACTTGTACAGAGGGAGTGACAGTTTCAAAATGACAGCAAACAATTGTAAAGTGGAAAAACACATTTATCAATTGCTCATCTTTCATCTCGCATAACATACAGATACAAGTGTTTCATAACGGAATGTTTGCAACACTGTTGAAAATTACACAGAGAACAATGTTACTGTCTTTCTCAAACACATATAAATGCCTGACTTGAGTACTACAGTCTAAGGATTGGTTTGGAAGATTAATATCCTCAGAAAATTGAATGAAAGACAAGTTCTGTTTTGTAGCAACAAAAAACTGCTTCTGAGACAATAGAAAATAAGCTAAGCAAATTTTCTTCTTTTAATAAATCATTTTCGATCAAATAAACGCAGACGTCTGGGCTATCAAACATTGGCTTAAAAATTTACAAAAAGTCATCTCATATGACAACATTAATTTGAAACCATGTGGTGTACCGTGTACGTCACCTATTTCTAAACAGATATCACTCAAGTTAATTACATGAGACAAGTCTTCAATCACATCACCTTTCTTAATTATTCATCTTGAAACAGACAATGTTCTGTGATATCTCATTTCATAATTCATAACCCTATATTGAATTCAAGAAGAGTATTACGGTTTTCTCTTCTATACACACTCATGTATGAGATACAATTTCCAGAATCTAGGCAATATGAACCACATATGGCACTGAAAAAATGATACCATAATCTATTTTGAAGACTCAGTTATCATAGATCTTATTTTTTGCATAAAAAGGAAACATCATATTTACCTTCTGGTAAACTTTGTGGCTGAAAAAAAATGCAATGCTGTTCATAAATATAAAATACTTAAATGAATTGCAAATAAAAAAGATGAAAACATCACACTGATCAATAAATCCTAAAGATATATTTATTTCTTGTCTTCTTTGAATCAAATCTAGAAAAACAATATTTCTACCTTCAATAATTCATGTACGAAAAAAAACTACTATAAATTGCACACATATATTAAATATGGTAACAGATATCTCAGCAAAGGTAAAATCCAATTCTATAAATGAAACTGGATTCAACCATTTTTGACCTGTAACTGAACCATACAAGAAGCCATTCTTTCTAACCTCTCTCTCTCTCTCTCTCTCTTCATGCACATAATTTGCCTCTCTCTTTAATCATCCCTTTCCGATGATAGGTACTTCATTAAATTAATCAAGAGACAACTTAAGACGTCATAAGTTGAATTCTAGCGGGACTTACAACAAGTGGGGTGGGGGGGGGGGGGGGTTGTGATAAATAAGATCTTTGAGGTTATGTAAACAACAGATGATGAATCGCAGAAGTAAATCCAATCATGAAATAGAGAATGACAAACTATAAATGACATGTGAACTGCTAGTGAACTTTTCCTTTTCCAAAAAGAATAAAAGAAAAGAGTACTGTAATTAAACTACAAGCACAAGGAGGTCACTAAAAGGGTGCATTGCTCCTTAGACCACTATTGTGCATTATGTTTGGACTTAGGTTAATAAATTTGTGATGAATTTGATCTTTTTGTCTTAACAATTATTTCTACATGAATATGTTATCTAATAAGTAATAATGATATCTGTAAGGTGCTTAAAGATGATGATTATTTGAATTAAGTGCTATATAAATCCAGTGGTATTTAGCATTATTATTATTATTACATTCTGGATCATTTTTGTACAGTGCTAACAGTAGAGTATTCTATGTATTATTTCACAGTCACATGACCAAGATGTGAATATGAGCCTCTTAATTTGATGATTTCCACAATTTACAACATAACAATATTCCTATTACACGTTTGATTATTCTCAAATTTATACTGGCCTGTTCTTCTAATTGCTGTCAGTTCCAAGTCCTTGTTGATAGAATAAATTAAATGGAAATTACACTCAAGACAATAGTATGAATGTGTAAATATATCTAAATCGAAATTACACATATTTATAAAGTAAGTGTACTTTTAACAAATTCATTTTGCTCTGATTAGAATGCATCTGAAAACAATCCAGACGGCTCGGTCAAGGGAAAAACTACCCTGCATTACTGAGAAAGATATTGCTAACTTGCAGAGTGACCAGTGGCCACGAAAACTGTCTACTTGAGGAAAGACGGGAAGTGTGAGGTGGCTGGCGTTGCACGCCAACGTGTGAGAGTGATTGGTCAGTGAGTAGGCCGAGTGTGACAAGCGAGTATGCTCAGCTGTCTGAGCTACAACGCAAGGAGTTTGTCTTGAAACGCTCTCCCTATTTCAACACGCCGCCTGCCGTGCTTGCCTCATTCCATCAAGAGGAGAGATGTTTTAAATGTAAACTTGAGCCCTGGGCCCTGTTTCATAAAACTTGTCATCAATGACAAGTTGCAGTAACTGTTACAAGCTACTGAAATCTTTGCATCTGATTGGCTGAGAGCAAATATGTAGGTAAAAATCACTGACAAGACACTTGATGAAACACCCCCCCTCCCCTGGTAATGTTACTTCATCAGTAAAGGAACTGTATGGAAGTCATTCTGAATTACCAGTTATGCAGTAGACATTATTATCATATAATAATGTTAAGAAATTATTTTCATTAGATGTTATAATCATATAATAATGGCTTTTATTTTCCTTCTGAAATTACTATATACAATAATGTCTAGAGTTTGATTTTTCATAAACAAAAGAACAGTTGTGAAAGTCATTATGAATCACCAATTATGCAGTAGACACTTATATATATATATATATATATATATATATATATATATATATACATATATACATTAAAACTTGTCCGAAGTGCAAAATGTCATGATAATTCCATGAACTTGCTGAAAGCCAAATACATTGTAAAGCACCAACATGGATATGCACATGTGGGACAAGGTATCACATCATTGTGATCCTTGATTACCTCATCTTTCTTTGCTTATTACCCAGCAAAAAAAAACCCCAACACACTTCTATTCATTAGGCAGACATATTTATATACATATTCTTGAACAGTGTAGTTTGTTGGAATAAATGCTAATTTTATCCTTTTCTGATATTCCCATAGCTCAGTATCACATTTGACCTTCAAAGGCAGATAGCATCATGGTGTAGATCAGTGATATACCTGATATGGCTGATATAATAAGGAAAGAACCTATGGAATAGCTTACCTGACAGAATAGTTCATTTGTATCTTCTGAAACCACCAAGAGTGTAGAACATTCAGAATTGGTATGTTTTTCGAGCTGTACAAAAAAAGAAGAAAATGCCGAGGAAGACAAATTATTATAAATAGTATATTTGATTTCACTTTATTTCCTTAAAAGGTGAAAAAAAAAATAGGTGAAAAAAGATAGGATAATAAGAAATACAAATAATTAGCAATAGTATATTTGATTTCACTTTATTTTACTAAAAGGTTCTTGGTTGATAGTCTCTAAAGACAACATAAAGGTTTTTAGATTGGGGGAGGGGAGGTGTTAATAAAGACAGTGACAACAAAGACAAATTATTAGCAACAGTAGAACCGATTTCATTAAAAGATGGCAAAATGGCCTAAATGGGAGGGCGAACAGTGATAGTTGTGGAACTAGAAGATCTGGGTTCCAAACCATTGCATGGCATTGATGTGACTCAGGAATGCAGGTACATGTACATGCATAAGGCACTGATCTTCAAATAAGCAGCCCCTTCGATAGGACTAACATCTCTGCTCGTCAAAATAAATTGCATCATTCTACTCCCATTTCGATTGGCAACATTTTAAGGTTATCAATATTTTGCTATTCCTTTAACCCTTTCCATGCTGTGGGGGCAAATCTCGCCAGAGTATGAGTGTTGAACAATTTGCTTCGACTAAAAATTGCTAAGGTCTTTTCCTGAAATAGAAACAGGTGAGGTACCCTCATGGTGAAGTTTATCCCCCTGAAATATTTTAAAGACCAATTTAACAATAAAATATAAGCAATTGAAGTCAAACTTTGAACACTTGCATGTGCACTTATGTTGATTGTTTTAAAAACTCAGTGGCATAGAAGGGGTTACAGACTGCTGCTCCATATGATCTCTCTCTCTGTCTCTCTCCCTTAATTCAACACTTCTATTATTCTACAGTGCTCATCAATCTAAGTAGGATGAGTAAATTGTTTACTGCATTCTTCTCTGTATACAAGATATCTTTCAAATTTTCACCATCCTGTTTCTCTTAGTTTTCTGCTTTCACACAAATCAGCTTTTTACAAGGGTTGGATTGCCCTTTAATTTACATGTCGATTGAATGTTCCTGAGCATGCTTTCCCAAGTCGGGAGGAAAGGCCTAAAGGCCACCGCACACCTTACGATCGGTCTGCGATCCGATTTGTGAAATAAATCGCTATGGCATTAAATATTGGTATTTTAACAAATGAAATCTACCCTATTCAGGTTCTGAAAAGTAATATGAATACTAAACATAGGGTTTGGGGGAGCTGTCAGCTTTCTACAGGGAATAAGGGCAAATTAGTTTCAAATCGTAGGCAGTCGTACGATTTTTGTGACGTCACTACGACTCAGAGCCGATTTAGCTATTCAACCGACTAGAAAACTAGGCAAAGACCGCATTATCGATTTTACTATCTGTATGACTATTCAGACCCTCTATCAAAAATATTTTTTGTTTTTAAATGATTTGTCAAATGATATTACATTTTCTTCTGAAATCGGATCGCAGACCGATCGTAAGGTGTGCGGTGGCCCTAATGGTCATAGTAATTATAATTGCTTTTTTTTTCTTCTAGGCAACTTGGGGGAGCATGCTCAGAAACATATATTATTGTTTTATATATATTACTGCTACACAATTTTGTTTTCATTGTCAATTTTATTGTACATGTATATTTAATTTTAAAAATACACAACATACATATAGCTACATACATCAAATGAAAATGACTGATTGGCTGATATCTAATAATGATATGAAACTACTATAGTCAAATAAATTGTAAAAGCGTCAATCTGCAAACAATATAGCTGAAAGCTAATTCTATATATGCACGGATGACCTTAAGTTCTACTCAAATGCAAATATGATGTCTTAAGTTAACACCATCTCTCGGTTAATGGAATGAAGTGCCCTTCACAGAAGAAGATGATAGTGAAAGAGAAAAGGGAATTGTCTGCATTAAGAGATTAGAAGTTAGGGCTTCTTGTATGGCTTCGAGTACAGGTCAAGTTCAGTTTCATTTAAGAATAATATTGCTATTGGGAAGACCATTTCAACATCAATTATCAAAGTGGATGGATGTGCACATATTGACTTGATAAAATGCATTAATATGGTATGTGCTTGCTTTAATAAATGTTTGCTTTAATCAAGTTTTAATATGCATATGAAACAACCTATATCAAGCTTATCAGATCATTACATAAATCCTGTTCAGGTTTTGTATATATAAACAAAAATTTTCAAAGCAAGTTAATACAAGAACCAAATAGGCATACTTTATGCCATTTTTAATAAAGAAATAAACTACTCCATGTAATTGTACTATATTGTTCATTTTGGGTCAGTGACTAGTTTGGTTAAGCCCTTCATATGCAGGAAATGCTGCTCAATACAAAATGTGAATGTTCTACTACTGAACTGTAGTAACAGGACTCCCCCTTTTTATTATTCACAAATAAAAAAAGGTACATACATTGTACAGGTTATTCCCACAAATGAAATTAGAGCCTATAACAGAACAATGAAAAAAGGAACTGGAACCCCCAATTTGATTCCGAGAAGTTTATTTTGATAATTGTTCATAAAGCAGGTGGTATGGAAGGGGTTAACGACAAAAAGATGATTTGATTGATTCTGACTTGCATTGAATGACATGGGTTAAAACAATATCGTAATTTTACTGGAAAAAAGGTCAGCGTATCGGACAAAGAGCTGCTTCAAATTGGAAGGGAATTATTATGAGAGGGAGGAAAGTTCTGATATGAGCAAGGCACATATAGGTTGACAGAGATATGCAGAGTTTGAGAAAAAAAGGGGGTGAAGAGGGGTAAATCAAGATACAGAAAAGGGGTAAAGAAAGGTGGAGTAAGAGAGGTGGGCTTACAACAAGACAGGATATACAATTTTGTTTAAGAAAAAAAAAAGAGGATATAAAAGGAGATTTAAAAGGGGAAGGAAAAAAGGGAGGAAAAAAGAGGTACAGTTGGGTAAAGAAGAGAAATAAAATGAAGGTGAGGGTGACGACAGATAAATGGGGGGGGGGGGGGGGGGGGAGGGGAGAGAAATTAACAGGGGTTAAGAGAAAGTGAAAAATTATCTAAAATGAACTGAAAATATATATGTTAGATATTTAGAGAAAATGATGAGGGAATAGGGGAGCAAGGAAAAAAAATGGAAAAAGGTAAAGAAAACAAGAGAGAGCAGGGATAAGAGATAGGAGAGTGCAATAGATAAATATACTTCCTAGCTACTTCACAAATGAGAGAGAGAGAGAGAGAGATAGAGAGAGAGAGAGAGAAAGAGGATTGGGGGGGGGGGGGAGAAAGAGGGCAAGTGAGAGAAAGAAAAAAAAGCAACCTCCCATTATCAAGTAAGAAATAAGTCCATAAGGAATACAAAAACCCAGCCATGCCACTGTCAGCTACTCCATTTATGAATTTCTTTTAAAGATATTGCTTTTCCCCTTACTCTCTCATAATACGACAAGATGCAAAATCCTCTTCCATATTCCTTGGAGTACGAAATTGTTTCCCCCTAATTGGAAATGCGCATAAATACATAACAAAGCCCATTCAAGTCTGAATTCATATGATATAGGGGCTTGTAGCATTGGATATGAACTGCCTGTGTGCATGAGAATGAAAAATTCTCCATGATCTATCGGCATGTGGGAATCGGGAGCATATGCTTGGAATAAAGTTCGATGAACTGAATGCAAAATGAAGTATGATTTTTCTTCTTTCTCTTCAGAAAGCAAAATGATTGTAAGGTGTGCAAATGGTATACTGTTGGTCAAAACATTTCCATTGCACATGAAGTAATGGGGTGATTCCCTGCACTGTGTCCTGTACGACATACATGTATGACATTTAAATTTCCTTCAGAGAGGAAGAATCTCTTAATCTGACCATTGAATAAATGTTCTTTCTGGAGGGCGTTTCTTCAAGTGTCTTGTCAGTGATTTTTACCGACAAATTTGTTTTCCGCCAATCAGATGCAAGGATTTCAGTAGCTTATAACATTTATTGCAACTTGTCATTGATGACAAGTTTTATGAAACAGGGCCCATGTATCACTATACCATTAGTCACAGTCATATCAAGAGATTTTTTATTCACAGATTAATCATATTGATAAACGGCATATGTTGTACGGGACACTCTGCATGGAATCACCCAATGGTAAGAATACAGATACATTGCTTATCCCTGTTTTGACGATCTCAGCTACTCTCAAAAACTGCACATTGCCCAGTATTTACTGGAGTATTGGCAAAGTTGCTTGGCTTGTAATTGGCATAATTTTTGCTTCTCTAATGACACTGCAATGTGGTGATAGAGAGGCTTTATATACATCCACAGGTAATTGAAGTCCCATCTGATAAAATGTATCCCCTGAGTGCTTAAGCTACATGTAGCTCACAATGTTGGTCGATATTATCAATTCAGTGTGTTACCTTTTAAAAAAGAACACGTTATCGCATAAGTGAATTCACTATGGCTGCCTTTAGACATTAGCATTCATTTTTCATCAAGTCCCCAAAAATGTTAGGTTGTGATTTATTCAAACCCTATCAAGCTGAGGGTAAATCTCATAAAGTGTCATATATGATGTTCTTCTTTATATTAAAGTACTTATTACACAAGCCAGGTGGTCTCTTGTACTCTTCCGGCGTTTGTAACGAGGGTTTTAATGTTTCCTCCTTGGGTTGAACTACCTCTTTTTTTCCAGTGCATCCAGCATTCAGCTTTCAAGCGGCGTTTGTAATGAGGGTTTTAGTGCTTCCTCCTCTCAGGTTGAACCACCTCTCTTTTTCAGTGCAAACACATGCCATTCTCAATCCATCAAGTGCAATAACAGTGAGGGGTATGGTGTTTATAGTAGCCCCTAATGGGCTGATAGAAGTGGCCTTCCCAATTAGCCCAATTCAAGATGCAATAGATCATCCCCAGTACAGGCCGGTGCACTCTGGCGCTTCCTGCACCTAACATGCTGGTGCGTGAGATTGTCATGAAGCATGTATGTGCAAATATGAAATTATGTATCATTTTGAGAGATAATAAGACTACCACTAAAGGTAATAAATCTTACATTACCCCTATAGTGCATTTATAAATCACCCTAATGCACAGAAGTACTAATGATTTTTACATTTCAAAAGAAACTTGGGACAATCAAAAAAAATTTAATAAATGCATTGTGATGCATGATTTTGAAATTATGCATCATTTTTAGAGATTTTACCATGACTACTAAGAAAATAAACCTTATATTATTATTATTATTAAGTATTTGGCGTCACCTGTGCCTGGGAGGGGAAAAGCGAACTGAATATAATGTTATAATGTTTCCATAGGGCATTAACAAATCATCCTAATACATAAGAATAACAGTAAATTTTTACTTTTTGACAGAAAATGGTCAATTTTGTTTTGGAGGTCACCCCGATGTCTATATCTATTTGAACAGTTATTTTGTCACAGCCACTAAAATGCTTATCTGTTGCTACCAGAGTATAAAAGGCTTAACGTACATGTACAATATCGTCTACTGAGAGCCCAAAACGAAATTAAATCTGTGTAAAAAGATATGATTCAATGCCCTTGTAGATCTTAACAGATGATATATGCCTCTCAAAACAACAGACAATGCACAAACATGTAACACATATTTTTACGACTGACCATCAGTTGACTATCTAGTGCTGATGTGAAACTAGTCAAATATCCTGTGCACATCATTCCTTCTAGGAAAATAAACATTGAAGGGCCCACTGTTTAAGTGTGCATCAGAGCCATCCATACACAGAGTTTGGCCATCTCTACTCCATGTGGGTAACAATATGACGTATGTTGCTTTGTTAGGCAAGCATGCAACAAAAGGGATACACGCCATGTTATGCCCAACAGAAAACCGAGGTGGCCAAACTCTGTGTATGGATGGCTCTGGTGTGCGTAGATGGCTGGTCTGCATGCACCTGAACAATCAACCTTTGACAATAGGGCCATCGCTATGATAAAAAAAAACAACAATTGCACAAGTCAGGTGATCTCTATGGAAGTCTTATATGGCTAGACATATTTTTACTCCATCCCAGAAAGAAAAAAGAAAATCAGGGGGGTGGGGACTTCTTTAAGTACAAGTGGAATTATAGCTAACATCTTCAATGATTTCATACACGTAGAGAGAAATTTCTTTTACAGTGTATGCATAATTTCAGGAGAAAATTGGGTTGTGCAACACATTGCTCTGGCAACAATTTCCCTGCAGTCAATATCCTACACTAACCAAGTTCCTAACCTTAACCCCAACCCCAAATCTAACCTTAAACCCAATTGTAACCCAAACCCTAAACCTATTTTTTTAATGAAAAAAAACAAACACCTAGAGCTTTTTTCACCGAAGCAAATGTCAAAGCACCAAAAATCGTTCTCAAGACCCCATCCCATTTTATTCACTGCCCCCTCCCCCCCCCAAGTCATTTATCACAATGCTCGATGATTATTCACATACAACTGTTTTCCCTCCGACTCTCCATGCTGAGTAAATTGTCCTGGACCTCCAAAGGTATGAATATGCATCCCCACCTTTCAGACCCTGTCTGAGCATATCTCACCCCAAATGATACCCGACCAAGCATGCACTCCAAGGGCTCTTGGGAGAACACACTGAGGGGGAGAGAGAGAGTAGAAAATTGGATCTGCTATCTCATGATACAATGCAAGTGTTGATCCCAACACCAACTCAATCTGAGATTCATGATTAAATCATCAAAGCATTCCAGAGATTCGATGTGAGATGCTTCATCCATCAGTGAGAAAAATGTGCAATTCTAAGCCCCCCTCACTTGCCTTCTCCAGGGCCCCCTCTCCAGGGCCCCTCTCCAATCTCACATTAAGAAGTGCACCTGGTTTTTGTTGGTCTGTTTTGACTTAAATTTACTTGAAGGAAAGGAAACATCAATTCAATCTGAGATTCATGATTAAATCAACACACATTTCAGAGATTTAGTAAGAGGTGTTTCATCAATTAGGGAGAAAAATGTACACATCTATATAATAAAAGCCCCCCCCCCCTCTACTCAGGCCCCCTCCCCATTCTGATATGTCCACTTAGAAATGTTGCCTTTCTTCCTAGTAATTACAATCTCATATACAGGGATGACAGAGGTTTCCAAAATAATGTCACAAACCAAATTGCCTCCTTTCATCCTACATGTAAATCTATAAAAAAAAAAAATGAAAGTGAAAATTTCATAAGGTATCACATCCTGCATATTTTTCTGATCCAATGTTCTTACTTGGGGGATAACATTTTGCATGTCCATACAAAAGAAAGGTCAACAGCATCATCAAATTAAATTTAAAACACTTATCAAAAATCAATTTTAATATTTCATAAACAAGTTTTGCTCTACAGGTACCTATAGTCATATGGAAAACAACTGTATAATAACATAAAATCATTTTTGTCACAAAAATAAATTTACCCACTTTTAAAAACATATTTTCCTCTCAATGAGGTTGTTATCAAAAAGCAGTCATGGAAAGAATTTCTGATCAATCATTCTAGAAACTATTTGACAGGATTCATCGCACTTTGCAAATGTATTTTACTGCTAGAGGCAACACAATTTTAATAAAAGCTGTTCTTTTTGCGTTATTGATTTTTCATGCTAAGCATCCCCTAAACATATTATCTAGATTAGGAATTCATGCCCCATGAATAACTCACTCATTTGAATTCATTCCAAGTATTCAATGCACAGAATATTATGCAAATAGTTTTGTGTTTTCGATTTGCTGCCCAGTGAATGCCATGCAAAGTTTGCCAAGAATTCTACTTGTAAAGCAACACATTCCACATTTGTCTTATAGCTAGACTCTAGTTTTCATATTTTTTGTTGTTGTAAAATTGGGTTTCGAGGGGTTTTGTAAAAAGAATGAAGACCCCCCCCCCCCTTTTTTTTTGTGTGTGTCTTGAACAAAATATCAAACATGATTTATTTGCAGAAGATGATAAAACCTTCAAATCCCTATTTAATACAGAACCCTTTCTGAAATGTTTTGCATGATGTGATAAGATTTCAATCTTTTGAAAGTGTATGAATAGAAGAAAAGCGAAGAACATAGAAGAAAAATTATGATTTAACATATCCTTTTAATATTTCCTCCTCAGGCTGAACTACCTCTTTTTCAGTGCATCCAGCATTCAACCTTTTATCAATGAATAGTACAATTTACCTGTTATGTAATTTATCACATCCCCCCCCCAATGATTGTTCACTTAGAATCTACAACACAGCATGAACTTGATCATGACATTAAAAAAAAAGTCAAGATTCTTGACTGCGTGCCCTTTATTCAACATCTTCTTTTAACAGATAGCCATGTAGTAACAAAAATTCCTCTATTAATTTCTAGACAGGATTTTGCTTTTGGGGATGCAACTTTTACCAGAGAAAAATAAGGGCCACAAATAATTTGATTAATGCCACTTCCTTTTCCAGGTAACGCCATCGATTAGGCATGTCCAATCTCTGACAAATCTAAATTGCTCATGAGAAAATTTCCAAAAGTGGTTTCTGTCTCGGGAGATACAAATGTGCCTAAATGCTTTCCTTTTCCACGCCTTTCAATTTTTTTTTCTTTCTAGCCATTATTCCATGACAAGAATAAATAGGGAGTAAAGTGAAAAAAACAACAACAACAAACACGTTAACTCCCCTGAGTAGCCTATCAGCAATCTAGTGATTAAATCAAACCGCCGAGCTCACGTTCCATACTTCAGGATTGAATTGAATAAATCATCTCGCCACCTGTGCCATCGCCATCGACGGGAGATTGTGAGTCCGCCCAAATTACAGCACGTGATTGATAGCAACTCGATGCCCACTTTGCAATGCGTACGTTTCCTGCGTAAGGGGGCAGCGGGGGACACTGCTCGGCACGTTTGAGCTTGCCGATGACAAGCGCAGCGGCACAGTTGGAATGTGCTGGGTTTACATCTGGGGAGCGTTTCATGAAAGGAAGTTGTCAGATATTTTATCCGACAACTGTTATAAGCTACTGAAATCCTTGCATCTGATTGGCTGAGAGCAAATTTGTCAGTAAAAATCACTGACAAAATTAATGCTTGATGAAACGCTCCCCAGAATGACTAGCGAGTGAATGTTTGGGATACATCGATCTGTGGGGTGGAAGCTCCCATTAAGTGTTCAAAAGCAGAGAATATCAGCAAGAGGATTAAATGATTTGTTTTTGATGGTTGGCTGCATTAATGCAGTAAATTTGCATGCATCTAAATGACATAAGTGATCAATAATAAAAAATAAACTAGAGGGGCCATCAAAGGCGGCAGACCCACGCCTTGGCGGTGCTACAGAGTAGTTGCAATACTATACTATGGGGTCAAAACTGAAATCTACATTGGGTGATTTCACGCTCGGTGTTGGTGTTTGTGGTTAGTGTTTATTTTGCCGCGAAATCATGATCTAACACTGACTATGAAATGAGAAAAAAATCAGTCGGTGTTAGGTGTTGACCTCTGATTTTCTGACGTAGTTCCGGTTGCCGTTGTTTAATTTTTGTCAGATGTTGTCTGCTGAACCGAGCTCGGCAGCCAGTGTTTAATTTCATATACAAAATTCCGTTCACTAACACTATTCCCTAGGGATTAAGAAACTTTCATTTCACGTTCGGTGTTGGTGCTGGTGTTGCTACTTGTATGCTAGATACGGGAAATTTGGGGGATTAGCCGTGAGAAATAAAGTCAGTAGGCATCATTCGAAGTGTAATTTTACAGGTGTTATGAGGTAGTATGTTCATATAGGTCTGAAATTAAATCTAGGCCAACATTTAGTCCAACGTTCGATCTAGAGCACACGGAAAGGAACTAGATCTACCTTTGCCTTTTAAAGGGGCGGAATGAGTGAATAAAAAATCCTACCTAGTTTTTTTTCCAGATAGATTTGATAAATATGATGTTCGATATTCCGTAGTAAAAGACCCAGAGAATCCACATTATTAACTAGGATGAGTTCTAAATCAACAATCACAATGCAAAAGTAATGAAACTTCACGGCTAATCTGAGCCGATGCCCGAAATTTGGCCGTGTGCCGCCGTGTGCCATGTACGCGCTTGGCCGTCCGATCCGGCGTCTAGCTGCATTAGCTACCACAGCATTTTCTGCTGCAAGTGAGAAACTCGAGAGAAATTAAATCTAAACTTACTGTTCCTATCAATACTATCCATTTCTGTGAAGTTTCTTACCGGTCTCTAGATCAAATAAGGATTGCTTTTAGAATCACCGGACTACTCGGGCAATTTTACGATATTCTAGACTAATAATTCAGTAGTTAAAAACATTTTTTTCTTCTTCGTTGAGAATGGTGCTGACGCCATTACCAGTGTGACTCTATAGTTCACCGTTTCGCACGTACCGCGCGCTGTTCAGATTTAAGGAGCCGATACCGATATTCCAACAAAGCGCATCGATAGCTTAACACTGGTAATATGGCGTCAGCACCATTCTCAACGAAGAAGACTAGAAGGTCACACAGAATTTGCAGGGATCAACCAATCATCACCAAAATTTAATCGATTCTTTCCTGTCACTATCCAAACAATCCCTGAAAATTTGGTGCAAATCCGTTCACCCGTTCTCTAGTTATCTTGTACACAAACAAACAAACAAACAAACAAACAAACAAACAAACCACAAACAAACAAACAAACATACGGAACCCTTTACATAACCCTGCCGATTTCATCGGCTTGGGTAATAAGTGCTTTCAATATTCACTTGATAAAGTATGAATTTGAGGGTTAGCATCTGAAGGAATATGCATGTATGTATTTCGGTTTTATATAATGACATATTTATTAAAGTCCATACTAACACTCAGTTGATTTGAATAAATAGAGTAAAATTAAACAAGCATAACAGTGAAAATTTCACTGAAAACAGATGTAAAATATGAAAGTTACAGCATATTTATTTATACATATATATATATATATATAATTCCTACTTAAGGCGATTTTTTTTGGCGAAATATTCGACGGAAAGGGGAAGCCGACGTTAAGTCAAATTTTTTTATTCGCCATAACATTTTCGGCACTGTTTTTTCCCATTTCCGTAGGGGTAGGAGGCATTCTATCGATATAAACGTAGAGGGCGCCAAATTACTTATATTACTACAAAGTTTTGTTCGGTAGGGAGAACTCATTTTCGTATAATATAACGTGGAAAATCTATATATGTATAACTCTTGGGGATCTAAGGTCCTGAGGTTGGTCTTAGGGCGATGTCTGTTTTTCTTGATTATATCAATAGTTTGGGGATTTACTAAAAATACCTTATCGCACACAAAAGGTAGTTATTATACGATTCTTTTTGCCATAAATGCAAACTGAATCAAATTAATTCTAAATATATACTAACATTTTGAATCCATTAATTCTCTGTAACGTCATTTCGCGCTGATATACATATATACAATTTAAAAAAAATAACATTCTAAAATTTGCTCCTTCGTTGAATCTAGGTATATATATATATATATATATATAAGTTTTGCATTATTTCATTAAACAGTGATGTGCATAACATGGGCGGTATGCAAATGAGTGAACTGATGATGTCACACACTCACTTTTCCTTATGTATTTTATTATATGAAATATCATATATTTCAATTTGTTGCTTCAATAATGTAAAACATGGTTTGACTCCTTATGGAACATTTAAAATGATCATTATTGTAACGTATTTCGATACAAGGGAGAGATTCTTTATTATCACATCCATAAAAATTGAAAAACTTGAAATTTCATATAATAAAATACATAAGGAAAAGTGAGTGTGTGACATCATCGGTTCACTCATTTGCATACCACCCATGTTATGCATATCACTGTTTCATAAAATTATGCAAAACTTCAAAATGCCGTAACTTTCTTATTTTACATCCGATTTCAGTGAAATTTTCACTGTCATGCTTGTTCAATTTTACTCTATTTATTCAAATCAACTTGATTTTGCCTTTAAGTTGCATGAAGGCAGCATCTGTGTCATGGAGGTCTTCAAAACAGACCCTAAACCTACCCCAAAACCTAACTGCATATCCTAATCCTAAACCTAACCCTAACCCTTATCATTGCCCCCCCCCCCCCCCCCCCCCCCCCCCCAAAAAAAAAAAAAAAAAAAAAAAAAAAAAAAAGAGAAGGAAAAAAAAGAGAAAAAAAAGGAAAAAAAAAGAAAAGAAAAGAAAAGAAAGAAAGCCTTGAGCAATTGTTTTCGGAGCAAATGTCGGGCCAATAGACCTGTCTCCCTATTTTATGCATACTTTTGGAACAAAAGTTGCTTTAGACAATTCAAAAGTTTGCCAGAGGTTTGCAAGACATAGCAACAACTAATGTATACAAAGTGAAATTCATCCATAAAGATGCCATTATGCACAGCAGGTGAATTGAGTAATTGGTAATCAAGGGTTCTGGAGAGAAACATGCATCAATTGAAATACATATTTAGTATATATTATAGTCTCTATATATTTTTAGGTTTAAGGAAGGAGACTTACATATCTGATGACCTTAAGTTGCATAGAGGCAGCATCTGTGTCATGGAGGTCCGCACATAGCTGGAGGATGGCATCGTCATGCACCGTGGAACTGACCTGATGTTGACCTTGAGGGCCTCCCATGGCTACCCCGCCGCCTCGCAGACGCTGCATGCACACACCAATCTGTAGGGGGCGGTAAACAATGATGTTAAGTAATTTTACTCCTTCTAAAGTTTCTTCAAGCCTTTGTTAAATCGGATTAATCATACATGATTTAAAAAATGATTACCGGTAAGGTCCTTATAAAATTTTAAGCCCTTCCATTCTGCATTTAGTCCCATTTATACTTAAACGTTTATATAAAGTTGTTCTATACACATTATTTTATAATGTAAAGCATATACGCATATAGACAAAAGTATGTGCTGAATACAGCCATTGTGATTTGAACAGTTATTTGGCAATGTTAAGTATAATTCAATGCATAAATATATTCACACTACCAATGATTGAAACCATTAGAATTTAGTCATTCGCAATTCATGGAGTCATAAGGTAATGCATATTTCTGAAAATAGTCAAAGAATGAAATTACAAACCATTATAATTGTACAAAATCTGAATATCAAAATAAAGTCATAGGATTCACTGAAACAAAGCATAGAGAAAACAATCCTTTAGCTATTTAATAATCTTATAAATGATGCAACACGCTGGAACCCAGGGTACCAAATATGTAATCAAATGACAAAAAGGCTGATGGATCAATTCTACATGCAAACCTATAGAAAAGAAAAAAAAAAAACCTGTAGATAATTTCAATAATAATAATTCTAAGCTTAATCATGAAAATACAGTGAAAATTTTCATTATTGAATTCTTAGCTATTTCTGAACATAAATTTCACAATTTCATTGCTACAAAATAAAAGATATGACTGGACCACTATACATGACTTTACAAAAAAAAAAGGCAACTTTTGCAAATCCATACTAACAACTACATCAGCCTACCTGTACATCACATATGCAAGGCTAATTAGGTGTGTAGTAGTAATAATAGGCCTACTTAGAATTAATTGGCCTTATCACTTAACACGGATAATAGATTAATTATAAAAAAAAGTCGGACCATTTTAGTGACATTTTGCAAAGCGAGGATAACAACATGATCCAACATTGATTAAGGGGATTACATGAAAGAGTAAAGAAGGTACTTTGGCAAAAGTTCCACCCTAGGGCTGGGATTAAAAACCGGGTACCCGAGTCCCGCCCGAGAGCCTCAGGACCCGGGTCAAAATATTAGATAACCGATACCCGAAAATGAGTATTTAATTATCACCTATGTATGTACACGACAAGGCGGTAGATGAACGTCGAACAGCCATTTACTATTTACATGTAAAAAAAATCAATGTAGCGCTCTAGCGCACCATTGCAGTGATGCGCTTTTGATTCGTTCAACTCACTGTGAAACATAACCTTACACATTCGTATACACAGAGAGCAAAGCTCACTGCCGCTATTCGGAGACTGCTCATTGGTTCATTGAACCCATGACATAATTTGCATTTAGTGCCCTTCCCCCTTCTTTGCAGTGAACGATAAGTCTATGAGCGATTAACGGGCGTAAAGTTTACAAACTCATGCATATTCAACAGTCGCTCCTCACTCGCACGTGGCATCTCACAACTCGTACACTATTAAACAGGTATTTTTAACATCGACGATCACGATCTGACACTGTCACAATATCCTGAAACTTTAGCAAAGAAGTTACCAATTACTGAAATCAGATTAAGAGTACATGAACGATATATCCAAAATAATATCCTTCATTGTTCATGCGAAAGTGAAAAGCAAGGCTGTGAGAAGCAAAGGATGTCTACAGTGCGCGCGATTAACATTTTCATTCATAAAATTGGGCTTGTGACGTCATTTCATGAGCGGTCCGTTAATAACAAGTCATGACAAGTCATATGCCAGCCAGCCAATGAAGGTATGCGCCTTTTTTTTTTCTTTTTTCTTTTTTCCTTTCATATACCGCGGCGGCATTGGGCGGAAAGGCGCTTTGTATAAACAGATCGAATTTCAAAAGGGAACCGCATGTGTGTGTTAAAGGATGAAGTTGCAGTCGGACAGAGAAGAAAATGTTGGCTTGATGATTTTTTTTGATGAATGATGAGTTTGATGAATGATGACATTTGATGTCTGATGAAGATAATTGTTTTGATGATGTTATTATCTTGATAATGATGATATGATGATGATGTCTTTGATGATTATGATGATCGATGATGATATCAATGGTGCTACTGGCGAAGAGAGAGGACCCGGCATGTATTGATGATTTTATGTGTACTAGTAGTGGTACGTGTGTGTGAATTTCAATAATTGGCGGGTTGATCACACGTTGAGAATGAAACTGTCGGTGAGACGATGACCGCGTGCGTGAGGACTCGCAATGTGTATAATTAGAGTATGAGGAGTGTAGATACTACAGAAAGCTCGCCATTTTCGCCAGGCAAATCAATACTCCGTGTGAACAGTGAAGTTTGTGTACAAAGTGAGTAAGTTTTCCCACAGTGTTTGAAGCTTCTTAGGGGTAAATATTGGCTTGTATTTCGTGTTATATCATTTTCGGGTAACCGGGAACCCGCCCGAAAAATAGTCGGGTTCCCGAATTGAAAAAATACCCGAAACTCCCACCCCTAGTTCCACCCTAATTTACTTGACGGCTTCCACTAATATGTGTTTTTACAACCGACTATTTGAGATGACGAGGTTCTATCATCACAAATTTTGCCTGTTAGCATCAGAGTCACATATACTGTTAAAAGGATGTAACTGTCAACAACATTTTGTCACAAATTAATGGAAAATACCCTAAACACAAACTCTGCATGAAAAAGTATTTTGAGCACTTACTCCAGAATGTCAGTAAAAACTGCACTACGTGTTTGGAAATATTTTGCGTATTTCTCACAAGTAAAATGCAATTTTATTCATAATGAGTGATTTGTGCCCTTCTGTCAATATAGGGCAATATGAACAAAAGGGCAACAGTGTTATCATTAGAAAAGTATTAAGGTAGTACAGCATAGAGCACTGATATCAATCACAACTCTCCAACATTGGCAACTCTGGATAATCCTAAATGTACCATAAAATATATTAACCTTTTAGAGAGGATTACATTTTCCTTAAACTTGCATTTCCGATGGGTTTAATCACTAGTAATCTCTGGCTTGCTTTTTAAAGTTAATATGCATCACAAAGAAGGCTTAGTATGACAAGTTTTTGAGGAGAGTTTCTTTTCTTGGTCTTTGTTCATCTAGATACATTATTCTATGATTCTCATATAGTTCCAAAATTATAACGTATCCATAATTTTTTGGATATATCCTGTAGAAATTCCCAAATCTGTGTAAGTCTGCCGAGCCAAGGAAAAATCTCATACCTGCATACAGCATGCAATCTTACATACATATGTGACTAAATCTACCTTAATACAGTCTACTGGCACTTCTTCCCACGCTATGCTTTCACAAGTTTCACAACTCCCCTGTGTACCGGCTGACCCCGTATACGTTTGGACCCCAGTGAGTTGATGAAGATCATATCTAGCGACTGCTGGTGAATTTCAAGTGAGGGCTTCCCCCACCCTCTACCATAAATCTCATGCATACAGCATTCGATCTTACATACATGTATGACTGCATCTACCTTAAGACAGTCTACTGGCACTTCTTCCCACGCTATGCTTTCACAAGTTTCACAACTCCCCTGTGTAATGTACTGGTTGACCCACATAGTATGTACCCCAGTGAGTCGATGGAAGATCATACCTTGCAACTGCTGGTGAATATCAACGAGGGCATTCTCTCACCCTCTCCTATAAATCTCATACAGCATGCAATCTTTCTACATACATGTATGCTGTTATCTAACTTGCAGTTTACTGGCCTGTCTCCTCCCACTATACTTTCATAAGTTTCCTAAAAAAAACCCTGTGTATCAGTTGACCAACATTATGTATGGACCCCAGCGAATTGATGTAGATCGTACCTAGCGACAGTTGGTGAATACCAACAAGGGTTTTCCCCCCTCCCAGGGCCACAATGTGAGCGAGAAACATCTCAGTCATTCACTGTACCACACCTTTTGCATTTTAATAGATTTGATGTGCTGCATAACTGCCTTTTAAAGTATAGTCAAACTTGCTATAGAGACCTCACTAAGGCAACCTGTGTACAGTGACAACTGATATTCCGTAAGATGGCCTTTGTGGACAGGTTACACCAGACAGGACTTGCACAAGTACATGGAGAAGTACATTGCTATTGAGAACTAAGCTTTAAAGTGACCTCTATATAAGGGCCCCTGTACATAACATGTCCTTTAGGTGGCATTTACGGACAGGTTTAACAATACAGGAATTGCACAGTAACATACATGATGCCACAACCCCCACTTCCAATTCATTAATCCTGAAGCTACATCAATGGGCCGATAACCAATCAAGTATAAATATCAATGTCTCTCTGCAATATCATATACTTTTCTTAAATCAAGTTGAGGCTAGAAAGATACAATTATGCTTTCTATGCAGTGTCAGGTTGTCTCTCAACAATGTGAATTTTCCATACCTAAGAAAACCCAAAGTCTCAGGTTTGTAATCCCATAATACACATTAGATAAAAGTGTGAAAGTGGTGCTGCTCTAAACCCACACAGACAGCAAAAAAAGTTCATATCTTATACAGACAACAAGCCTATGAGTGGACTTGCCACAAACATACACTGGAATCTCTAAGTTCACATCTTCCACAAAAAAAAAACAACAAGCCGATTGAAATTATGAATAGGAAATCCCACACAGACAAATTATATATATATACTCATAATATACTCATTATACAGCTAGACATGCCTTCTTGCTGGTATCTGGTCTGCTCTTGTACACACAGCTGGATATTTGCAAGCATACAATGCAGTCTGGTAAAAATACTATTGATGATGAAGTGAAAGTAGTAGGGACCAGAATAAATTATTTGGACAACTTTGATAAGTTGGGGTCAGAATTCAGCTTTTTACAGTTTTTTTTAAAAGAATCATTATCTTGCCTGCCAAGTGACGAGTTTGCCAACCCAACCTTCCCCTGATCAGAATTCAAATACATCATAATGTACACATACTGCACGCAGTTACCCACCCATATCTTCTGAATTATATACAGGAACTCTGGTCGCCTCTGTCCTGGCATGCATTCAGTAAATCATTAATGATGCCATCCTACACCCCAAGGCATAATAGATCATGTTCCATTTACTAAAGCATTGTGCTACTGTGTACAGTGATGCGTGATATCATCTGCAACACAAGTTGTGGATGTAATCATTCAGCAGAAGCTGGGTTTTAGGGTTTAAATGCCTCGTATTCATATAGGTGGACTATAGGTTAAACTTGGTTGAACATAGTGTGTCAAACACTTTATTCTTTACAAATCGTATTCTGTAATATAATGAATGAACAAAATGAATCCAGCTGTGACATGAAAATGAAAAATTGATTTCGAGTTGACAGGATTTATGTTTGTTCATTTTCGTTAGAGCATTATGGCAGTTTTTATGGCATGGGGAGGGAGACACTTAGCACAGTATGGTTATCAAAATGAGTTAAAAAGCAAACCATAAAATGCAGTTGATTAATTTACAGGTAAACTTGAGTTCTGCTTGGTAATTACCCTTAAAAAGATTTTGACTGGAATAAAAACTTAGGCAATGTGAACAGACTTCAAATGTGGAGGTTTGACACGCTCCTACACAAAGCAAACGTGTCTCTGGAGTATCGTCTGGCCAAGATACACGAGTACGAGAGGTAAATTGATGCCGCGCTGGACATGATGAATTGCAAACAAGGCTTTGATGATCGCGATACAGCCCCATGCTGTACGTGAACATCAACACAATTACCTTTGAGTGCTACATAATACTCCTCGAATATCGACGTATCAAAGAAGATTGGCTCATCCCCCACAGATGAAGTCCTGTATCAAGCAGACAGTCTTCCACACTGAGGTACTTTTCTACTGACTGTGCATAGAAACATGGGGTTGTGCACAACATGTCAATGGTCACATGCAGGCTCAAAGGCAGCAGAGTGAACATGATTCTAGACTGTGTTTATTATGTTTCATGCTGACAGTCTTTCAAACTGAGGCACCTTGACTGTGCATACACCTAAGGGGGTTGTGCACAACATCCATGGGTCACATGCCTGCTCTCAGGGCAGCAGTGTGAACATGATCCCAGACTGTGTTTATTATGTTTCACGCAGTCTCCTGTACCTCATAAAGAGAGGATGATTCATGTGCGAGAATATGAATTTGAAATTCAGGTCATGTAATTGATGAAATGCCTCAAATGGCACTCAGATGGTTACAATTCATGAGGATCAGGAGTGATCCTCTTATCTACGAGGTACATACGACCACCTATCTGTTACAGTATGCTATTATATCCTATAATTGCCCATAACCGAACATAAAATTATTTCACAAATAGCCTACCATACACCGCCTCCGTCCCCCGGGTTGCCGTATGAAACCCGTCACCCGCCATGACACTTCCTCCGAAACCACACACCAAGAGAGCACCCGCAACCAGGACACGCAGACATGTCGCAACTGCGAGGCGAGGGGTAGGAGGGGGGGACACAGATAGGTGGTCGTATGTACCTCGTAGATAAGAGGATCACTCCTGATCCTCATGATCTACTATCAGTACATCCGACCACCTATCTGTTACAGTATGCTAGACCGACACGGACTCAGCGGGAGGCTTGGCTGCGTCTAGCGGTGAAGGAGCGGTGTATTAGCGGGACTGAGAGGCCGACAGTAGCGCTGCTCGAGAAAACGAGGGTACTGCGGCGGGGATGTCCCGGAGATAAAAGGAGATGAAGGAATTCGGGGAGCGCCAATAAGCTGCCTTCTGAATCTCCTCTACGGACACGCCGTTGAACAGAGCCCAAGATGCGCTGATCCCCCTGGCATCGTGTGCACGGGGCGACACGCCAGGCGAGAGAGCATCGGGGCCGGCCGCACGAATGGCGGCAACGATCCACTTCGAGATAGTATCTCTCGAAGCCGGTGAAAAAGGCTCTTTCGTAATCACGAAAAGCTGATCACCAGAACGGCGTTCCTTAGTGCGCGCCCAATAATACTTGAGAGCGCGCACCGGACACCAGACTTTATCCTCCGTCACCGACGAGAGGGTGGACAGCGGTTGGATAAAAATCTCAACCGGTTGGGAGCTGGCAGTCTGGTTCTTCGCCACATAGGACGGGTTGGGAATGAGGCGCACCCCCGCGCGTTCCCAACGGACATGCCCCGGCGCCGCCGACAGTGCGTGCAAGGCACTGCGACGCTGGCCGGAGGCAATCGCCAAGAGGAAGACCGCTTTAATGGTTACATCTCTAAGCGAGGCCTCAGCGAGGGGCTCAAAAGGCGCCCTGGCAAGGGCCTCCAGCACCCGAGGGAGACTCCACGACGGGAGCAATCTCCTAGTCGGGGGGCGCTCCAGGAAAAAAGCGCGGACCAGGCCGGTCAGGGAGGGGGCAGTAGAGACACTGGCCCCATCCGCGAACCCAGCGTGGATAACGGCAATTGCCGAACGGTAGCCACGGATGGTCGAGACAGTCAGGCCCTTATCGAAAAGGGAAATCAGAAAGTCTGCGACATCCCTTAGAGGTGCAGAACGGGGATCCACCCCGTGTGATTCGCACCAGCTAAAGTATCCAGCCAAACGGGAATTATAAGATTCCCGGGTGGACTCCCGTCGGCTGCGAGCGACGAAGGTCGCAGCCCGCTCTGAAAGGCCCGCCTGAGCTCCAGATTCCCTGACAATGGCCAGGCAGTCAGGTGGAGCGTGGCCGGTCGGGGGTGCAGAGTCCCCGACACTGGCTGGGAGATCAGGTCCGGACGAGCGGGAAGGAGCCTCGGATTCCCCACCAGTAGGCCCGTCAACTCGAGGAACCACGTCCTCTTGGGCCACCACGGGGCTATGAGGAGGAGAGTTGCTTGGTCCTGCCTCACCTTCCGCAGAACGCGGGGAATGAGGGCGAATGGCGGAAACGCATAACCCCGGAATCCCTTCCACGGGAAGGAGAAGGCGTCCATCCGCCAGGCTGCCGGGTCCTGCACCCTCGTGCAGTACATCGGCAGCCGTGCGTTCAACTCCGAGGCAAACAGATCCACATCTAGTGGGGGAAGCTGGCGCACCAGCAGATGCATGACCTGCGGGTGGAGCGTCCACTCCGAGGGGAGAACCCGGCCCCGGGACAAGAAGTCTGCGATCAGATTGTCCCGGCCCGGAATGTACGACGCAACGGGGAAGACCCCCATGCGTCGGCACCACCTCCACAGCTCCGCCGCTAGGGCGTTCAGGCGCGTGGAATGGGTGCCCCCCTGTTTGTTGATATATGCTGCAACGGTGATGTTGTCCGTGCGTATCAACACAGCCCGGCCGCGGATCAGCGGCAGAAAGTGGAGGAGTGACAAGGCAACAGCCTGAAACTCCAGCACATTGATATGTGGGAGGGTGGCCGAGAGGCACCAGTCCCCATATGCATGCAGGCCCTGACAGTGTCCGCCCCATCCCATGTGGGAGGCATCGGTGGTCACTGTGATGGAGGGCTGCGGGGGCTGCAGGGGGTTGCCCCTGATCAGAAACTCCGGGCGGCCCCACCGCCAGAGGAGAAGGCGGGCGGCCGGAGGTAGCGGCACAGGCCTCGTCAGGGGGTCCCGTGACGGGCGGTAGTGCTTGAGAAGATGGATCTGTAGCGGGCGCATGTGCAGCCGGCAGTCCGGCAGCACATCGACCAAGCTCGCCAGGAACCCTAGGAACTGAAGCCAGGTCCTGGCTGGCACCCGCCGCCTTAGCCGAAGACGGCGGGCGGCGCCCGTAATCGTCGATACCCGCTCCGGGCTGGGACGTGCCAGTTGCCGGGGGATATCGATCACCGCACCCAGGAAGGTCGGGCACTGCGTGGGCACGAGCTCCGACTTCTCCCAGTTTACGAGGAACCCCAGGTCTTGCACTGTTCTCAACAAAAAAGCCAACTGGCGGGAGAGCAGGACCTGGGAGCTGGCTACCAGCAGCCAGTCGTCCAGGTAGCAAAAGACCCGCAGGCCTTGCTGCCGGAGGAAGGCCGCCACGCACGATACAAGCCTGGTGAAAAGGCGTGGTGCGGGCTTCAGGCCGAAGGGTAGGGCGCGGAAGCGGTACACGTTTCCCCCGAACGCGAAGCCCAGCAGATCTCTGGAGGCTGGGGCGATGGGGACGTGATGATAGGCATCCTTCAGATCTATAGATACTGCCCAATCGCCTGGCTTGAGGCACGGGAGTATGGAAGCCAGGGTCTCCATACGGAAGTGCTCCGTATTGATGTGTCGGTTGATTCTCTTGAGATTTAGAATCAAGCGGAACTTCCCCGAGCGCTTGGGGACAAGGAATATGGGGGAAAGGCATAACCGCGGATGATCGCGGGTCCTTTCCACCGCCCCCTTCGCAAGCAAGGCGGCGATCTCGGCCGCCATGGCTCGACGCAGAAGCGGAGACATGCGAGGGGATGGAAGACGGACGACGCCTCCGGGCAGGGGGGTGGCTAACTCGACGGAGAAGCCACCGCCGACAACGGAGAGAACGAAGGCGTCGTCCGTTATGGCCGCCCAGGCCAGCTGGAAGGCCTGAAGGCGGCCGCCCACCCCGGAGGGGGGGCCCTGAAGCGCTCGGGGCAAGGAGTCAAAAGCCGCCGCGGCCCTTGTCGGCCGGGCGGGTAGACCCCCGCTGCTTGCCTCTACCCCTGCGGTTACGGCGCCCCCGGTTTGTGGCCCGGCGGGTCGTCTGTGGGGGAGGCATAGTCACCGTCACACGCTGGGGGGCCGACGCCTGTGGCCGGCGGGGCGATCCCCGGGGACGGTTAGGTCGAGCCTGAACTGATATCAGCTGACCTGCTAACTCCCGCGCCTGCTGGCAACGGGTTAGCGCCTCCTTGATGCGGGGCGCGAACTGGCCAGAGAAAAGGAACGGCCCTTCGAATGGCATCCCACTCGTGAGCTGCGTCCTTTGCCTCACCGGGAACCCGAGGGCCTCGAGGGCCAGGTCCCGGCGTCGGCGAGTAGTGAAGAGTGCGGTACGCGTGGACTGCTTCCATAGATGCTCCGAGATGGACATGAGGAGCGAGTCCAAGAGCTGGCGGTCCTCGGGGGAGACCCGGAGGTCATCCGCCTGTACAGCCAGGTTCGTTAAGGCCCCGGCATAAGCCGCTAGACGCATCGAGGACCTTGCTAGGACCGACAAGTGCGTCCACCGCATATCTTCTTCAAGAAAGGCGCGACGGCGGAGAGGATTGGCCCTGCCTACATAATCCCCGAGAGCTAGGAGCTCCGGGGAGAGGGTCTCGGGCTCGAGGTAGCGGGCCATGTCCGCGGGCTGAAAAGCAAAAGCCCGACGCAGGCCGGCGAGGCCCCTCCTAGGGGGCGGCTCCCGGGCGATACGCCCGTACTCCTCCTTGAAGTCTGCCGTGAGGGGGATACCGGGCTGAGCCCCGGCTCCCCCTCGGAACAGCCGGGACGCCGGGGGTTGTTGTTCCGCCGGGTCCGGGCGAACCGTATAGAATTCTTCGAGGTATCGAAGAAGTAAGGCCTCCGCCTCCTCACTGAGATGCCTCAACCCAGGCGGGGCTTCAGTCCCTGTAAGGGACGGCGCCGCTGAGGAGGCCGACATCGAATCCCACCCAGAAGTAGAGGGTTCGGACTCGGTCGCTGTAGGAGACTCATACAGCTCAGAGAGGAGAGGCATGGGCGGGGTAGGCGTCGGTAGCGGGAGGGGAACCTCCGCTGGCGGCACGCTATAACCCGCCGGAGCTCGGGTCACCAGGCCCGGGGAAGGGCGGGGGAGCCGAGGCTGGGATGCAGTACCCGCCTGGAGCAGGGGGAACTCATCCGTAAGGGCTGTGCCTGCAGACGAGGCTAGGCCACCGGCGGCCGTAGTCTGGTCAAACAAAGGCACCGGGCGACCATCCGCCCGCGCAGGGAAAGTCTCTTCCCCGGGCGGAGCACCCAGCGCCGCCGGGGCGCGGCTCGCGCCCGCCCGCTGGCGGGGGAGCGGCCCTTCCGGCGCAGTAGCGGGTAAGGAGGGGGCAGTAGCGGCTGCAGGCAAGTCAGCCGACTGGCCTGTAAACGCCCAGCCGCGGTTCTCAGCCAACCGGCTCATCATAGCGAAGAGCTCGGCCTCGCTAGGCTGAGATTTGCCCACCTTCTTCTTCTTCTTACCCGTCTTCTTAGTCCTCTTTGCCGAGGGAGAAGTCGATGGGGCAGAAGCGGACCGCTTCCTGGACTTCTTCTTCCTCTTAAGAGTCGCCCGGGGCGAGCCCTGGGGCTGTCCCGCCGGCGGAGTGCCGGTGGAGGAAGCCTCGTAGAGCTGCCAGTCCCAGGCGGGAGCCTCGACCGGCGCCGCCTGGCTAGGCGGGGCGGGGAGAGCTCCAAGGGTGGTAGCTACCGGCCTACGAGAGGTCCGGGTGCTCAAAACCCTGGAGACCTGGGAGGTAGTCGGCTGAGAAGTAGCAGCCGCTACTCCCCCGCTCTCATACCCCACGGGCAGCCCGGTCGGGCCGGGGGGGGAGCGGACAGGGCCATGGCTAGGAGCCGCTCTAGCAGCAGGAGTGACCAGGCGGTCAGTGCTGCGAGCGGCCGGGGCGGGGGCGGCTCTCACGAGCGAGGACGCTCGGAGCGGCTCCCCGGCGCTCTCTAACCCCTGGGTCAGTTGGATAGGACCGGGGGGAGAGCGGGTGGTAGAGCTCCGGTCATGGCGCCATGGCCTGCACCCCTCCTCCTCCGACTCGCTGCCCCCGGAGGCGAGAAGCTCAAGGGGAGGGTCGGCTGGGCCGGACCCTCTACCCTCCGGCGCAAGCACCGGTAAAGGCTCTCCCTCTACAGGGGGATCCCGGGCGGGAAGCCCTAAATCCGGCGGCCTGGCGGCCGCGGAAGGGACCAGGGCTTTAGGAGCCCTCTGGATCGGGGGGTGGGAAGTTAGCCAAGCCTCTAGCTGAGCCCAAGTAGGCTCAGACCAAACGGAGCATACCGCACAGGGATCGGGACGGGTGCATCGCCTGTGCAGTGGACAACACGCGTGCACGTCCCAGTCCGGCAATCCCCGGCGGCAGACCTGACATCTAAGAGTCATACCTGTAAGGGGAAAGGACTCAGTTAGACACAGAACATATATATAAACAAAAAATATGTATTACCAAGTCAATTGTAAACAAAAAAGAAATTTGTGTACAAGACAAGGGGCGGGAATTAAAGAGCGCTGTGCCAACAAGATAGATCTACATTGACGGCAGAGCGCTACGAACGCCTAGGAAAGAACATGAAATTAAAACATGTACCAAAAAAGCCCAGAAACCCAAGTCTACATAAATGATGTGCATTTTGGACCGGGCGGCTTGCCATAGGCGAAAAATCAAATCTGGCGGCATTTGGCCTGCCATACAAAAAATTTTTCTCAAAGTTTCCAATTTCAACCAAACGGTGGAAAACACTAAAAAACTAACTCCCGGGACTACTAAATGTCCAACGAGAGGAGAAAAATCTAAACAAAAGCGACCAGAAGGCCGTACAATGGTAGGCAAAGCAGAACAGGGGAGAATCGAGCCAGCACAAGCCACGCTCCGAAGCCGCGGTGCATACAACACACAGTGTGTGTGAAGCAACGCAACTCAAACGAAGTCGGCACAAAGCCGAAACAAAAGCCTGATTTTCCCCTTTTCCGCCGATACAAAGTATCTAAAACGAATTGCTAGCCTAAAACAACAATCAAAAGAATAGAAAATGGAAAGAACTGGCCTGATTGTTGGTAATCTGCGTCGGATGGCGACGGATTTAGGGAGCAATCACAAAAAACGTCTTGTTCGTATAGGGTGCGAACAGGAAGGAGGAAGTGTCATGGCGGGTGACGGGTTTCATACGGCAACCCGGGGGACGGAGGCGGTGTATGGTAGGCTATTTGTGAAATAATTTTATGTTCGGTTATGGGCAATTATAGGATATAATAGCATACTGTAACAGATAGGTGGTCGGATGTACTGATAGTAGATAATACAATTCCTCACTACCTTCAATGCATTCCCCGACTTCAGATAAAAATCTGGAAGAAAAAGAAAGACAAGAAGTAGCCAGAAATCTTACACTCGTAATCGTTTGTCCCTACTGCCATCTCCATGGCAAAAGCATGAATTTGATCCTAGGGAAAGTGTACAATCCTTCATCCTAAAAACAGTAGACTAATGGGTTGGACACGAGGATATAAACACTAAATTTAGGTCATCAAATGAGTGGAGTATAGATGGTATTCTCTGACATGAAAATGAAATTGAGTTACACAATTCCTAATCATGTCTAGACCAATTAAGTGTTTCTTCATTCTTGTAGCTGAGCTAAATGACAGCTCGTTCTCACAGAACCTTAAAGTGTACCAATCACCAAAAAATATGTTACTCTGTATGTTAGAGGTTCCATGTCATTCTACTATATTCCAAATACGGGCTTTGAATATCACTTCTATAAAGAGATATTACAAGTTTAATTATACTCTCTATAAGCAACACGATAAAAACTACTTTCGAAAAATAAACTCAAGGGCAATTTCAAAGGCCTATTGTATTGCCCATAGAAATCAGGTTCGGATTACGTAATATGCCATTGTAATGTTCGCACATTTCTAAAGGTGATAGACAGGGCTATTGAAATTGCCTTGAGTTGATTTTTCGAAAATAGTTTTTATCATGTTAAGCATAAAAGCGACTCGTGAGTAGACTACTCAACGCACCCATATGTGCTCGCCAAGATAAGGGCTCGCGCAGAACCCAACTTGGAGGTTCGTTTCTGCGCGAGCACCTTCATGTTATCCTTTATCTCCTTCATACTTCTAAACTCTTGACCTATAGAATTTCAGATAAAGTTCTTTGAGGTTAATTTTATACTTCCTAGTGGTATACAAATTCTTTTTTCAGGTGGTTGGTATACTTTAACAGTAAACTCAGAAAAGACCAGTACATGCACTGTTCTGAAACCCCCAAAACATTGCCTCCTTATATGTGAGTAGTGCAATTCATTTGCTTTTAGTGGCAAACACATAGTCAACAAAAAGACAGCACAGTTCAGTTGCTTCACTTTCTCAAAGACAGTTCTGACATCCATAAAATTTCCATAAATTTGGAATGAAAAATTGCAGGGTTCAACCATAATTAGTTTACAGGTCATCTTTATTCCTGAAATCCAACAAGCTTTAGGATACTGAATGTTGAAATGTACACCTAAATGATTTTTTGCGGACTGATTTTGCTAGAAAGCAAGAACTTTAAGAAAGCACTAAAAGATATCAAGGAAAATCGAGGCAGTCGAGCTGACCAATATAAGAAACTTTGTCGAAAAGTTGAAAAAATGGCCAATTTCGATCTTGAAAAATGATTTTGAACCTTTCAATGTGTTGCCTATTTAAAGGATTTTAAAGCTTATTCTCCTTTTGAAAATTCCCGGCATCAAACGCAACATTGTCATGCAACGAAAATGGACAGAGTGTGTGCAGAAATTGTTGCTCTTTCTACTCATGCATCTGGTATATTTTTTAGGGCTCTGAATCAAAAGTTATTGAGCCAAACCACAAAATGAGGAGTGATGTTGCGAAAGGGTTAATACCCTTCTGAATTTCAACAGACGATGTGAAGTTTGTGAGAAATTGTGCTCGTCAAAAATCCATCTACAGCTTGATAAACAATTCAGAATGACCTTTTTGATAAGTTTCTGTTGCAATGGAAACTACCTCAAGGTACCCCTGCAGCAACCTATCATCAGGAACGTCTTCTTGAACAATGTGTAGAGCAGCTATAATACCTAAAACTTTGCTCACATATGATGTAGTTAAAACAAAAACAAACGGAAAAAAATGCAGGAAAATAGAACCATTATATGTGTACATGAATAGAACATGGGGTGAAAATAAATAGCGTTGGGCAACATTGGTGAAATGTAGTGGCAGAAAAGGAAGCGTCCGGAACGCAAAATGAGTATTGTTGAAAATCATACTTTTATTGCATTAAGGTAGAAACATATAAATTATTCCTTAGAGAGGGTAGAGATATCTCTACTGCCTTCATTGGGCTTAGTATTACCAAAGCTGTCATTACATATGTCAAATTACAACTTTCAATTCACTATTATAACCAAAAATTTTAATGTTCGTGTTCCAGATGAGTCTTTTCGTGCAACTCTGTTTCGCTATTAAAACTACCTAATAAAACAAGCAAAAAACACAGCCACATAAAACGAGGCCTTAACCTGGCAATGGGAATGCGACTCCATCAGAAAGTCGTTAACATTCCTCCCCATGACTCTGTTATGTGGATAATAAGCGACATGAACGTGTATGTATGGGGACATGTTTGTGGCATGCAATGATTGTTAAACTAGACTTGCATCATTGTATGTCTCCCTCATGTATATGTATGTATTATGCACAAGGGCCTCCTTCTTACAAGTCCATCTCATAATTCATCCTGACATTATCTAAGCACTGAGAGCCATAAGGGTGTTAAGTCATGTCATTTAATGTCCTTTTGCCTCTACAAAGATAAAATAATGCATAGCAGAATTTTGTGATTTCTTCTTCGAATATTAAAAAAACAGTGTTGGTGTATATGGGTCCATATTAATTTTATTTCTGACACTTGTTTAAAATTGATTACTAAAAAGTTGAGTTATGTTTATTTGCATTTTGGTTGACAACGATTTCATACAATCTACATTTGTTACTTTTGGAGAAGTAATGACAAGGAAATCTTAAGTAGACGTTAACTTACTATGAAGTAATGTCCACCCAGGATTCTTTTTTCACACAAGATAGGAAATGGTGGAAATGGATATCTTTTCTAACTTTTCTAGCTAGTGTGATACAGTCAGTATCAATTGCTACTTCTATCTCTAATGATGAAAAACTTGTATTAGTCTCTTTTGTTTCATGTATGAGAAATTAACTACATGGAAACCCTTTTTGTTGGGAAATCTGATACTTTCTGAATCTGCTATAAATTCTTTAGGACATAAAAACCACTTAGAATTCAGTATGCCTTTACATCCATCTCACAAAAGTGCTACATTATTGGCAAATACCATTTGCCGACCTGCCAACCCTGAAACCAAAGAAATAGGGACAAATGACAAGGCAGAGGCTGAAAATGGGGACATTACTGAGTTTTCTATACATTATTACAGATTTTTGCAAAAAAATAGGGACACAGTGGTAGAAGTGGCTCTTTCTTTTACCAAAAAACGGACTGTCCCTGTTAAATAGGGGCAGTTGGCAGGTATGCATTTGTACATACTACATTACTAGCTTTCAAGGGAGCAACTCTTGAAACAAACTCATTTTTCTTATGCATTTGTGCATTCATCTGGTACAAGGCATCAGTGACAAATGAACAACATCAACACTCATATTCGAGCCATGTGCTTCATTCTTTCCTTGCTATGGATTGAAACCTGAGACTGCCACATTGTTAACCCTTTCCAGACAATTGACCACATTTTGTGGTTTGACTCAATAACTTTTGATCCAGAGCTCTAAAAAATATACCAGATGCACGAGTAGAAAGAGCAAAAGTTTCTGCACATGCTATGTCCATTTTTGTTACATGACCTTATTGCGTTTGATGTCAGGAATTTTAAAAAGGAGAATAAGCTTCAAAATCCTTAAATTGGCAACACATTGAGAGATTCAAAATCATTGTTTTTCATCAAAATTGGCAATTTTTTCAAAGTATCGATAAAATCACTGACCATGTTTATTGTTCTAAAAGACATTACACCTATTAGAACCATCTAGCACTAAAAGAAAAATATTAATTTTGCCAATTTGAAGAACAAAATGTGATCAATTTAGCTCTTAAATAATTGCTGTCCTGAAAGGGTTAAGAGAATATGGTACATGTACAATGTGACAGAAGACTACTGTGGCATTCCGGTGTTTGTTCCATTAATCAACCAAGGCCAGGAAATAGTTAATGTGGCTCTAGATCAGACAGATAATGATACAGGTATATACATACATTAGGAAGTTCAACTGATATACTGTGCAGAACTGACAAAGAAAAAAAAATCAAAGAAATAGCTTAATAGTATTCTTTTTATTTAAAAAATAGCTTAGCTCTGTCCCCAAGAATAGAATGATTTGCTGCCTTGGGCAATTAATATGGATATATCTTCTTTTTTTTTCACTTTCTTTCTTTAATGGTGAAAGAAACATTGAATCTTTAGAAATAGAAATGCAAACCTATACTCTTTGAAAGCAATATGGTACCTGGCAACAATTAGCAACAAATGACAGCTGGTAATTGTCAGTAAATATGACTGGAATGTATGAACAATCAATTACCAATGACAGTGAATTATATACAGTAAATATGACTTGATATGACTTCAATATGTACTGCAATGCACAGTCATATTTGCATCGGGTTCAACTGTAGTTCAACTGCAGCAAAGCTGTGTCAAATTAAAGCTTGAAATACATCATACAACTTTGTTAGCCTGTCTACATATGTCAGTCAAAGTCTAATTTACTACACCATGCATGTAAGAAACACCATCTGCAGTCATCAACTGAGGAGGAATAATGTGCTATTGGAGAAGAATATTGAGATCCATACTTACTTTGAGGCAAGCCATGTATGGTATCCTTTAGAAACGACACCCAACCCACGTCGGACAAAATTCAATCACAGGACAGGAGCTCACTCCCAGTATATCACATCCAGAGCTTGCCGATGAAAATTTCATTTAATGAAAGCTGGAGACGGGGAGGATCATGCATGGTGCTTTCCTGATGAAGTCGAAGGGAATCGATGCAATGTTTTTAATGTGTCACGCTCTCCCGATAATGTTCAGGTAACGGTCCCGACCGACCGAGAGGCAGCAAGCGTTCCGATCGACGAGGGAGCGTGTCTTCCGGCTCGTGTGAAAACAGTGCCCGGCGACCTCGTTCCCCTCCACCCTCTCGGCCTCGATCAGCATTCCTCTGCTCCACTGGAGCTCTAATTGAATAGATTCCCTACCAAAATCCTCCTTCACGGTACTGCTCCGATGGATACAGGTTCAACAAGGTTTGAAATGCGAAGAGTGCCGGACCATACGACCTTCTCACAAATAAAGTCAAGGCTTTTATAATAGAGAGACAGCTGGACACTGAGCTCAGTGTTCACATCATGTTTGCTTAATGCCGACGACCAACTGACAAAATTTCTTGAGAGCTTGATTGAGACATGCTGCCACCCATATGAGCTAGCATCGTGTATAAAACACACATGCATTATTCAGATAGGAAATGGGAGCCCGGGAGCACCTTTTCTTGGATTTAGAAGAAATACATTTTTTTATAGCTAACATGCTTTTTACCAATTATGAATCAGTAAAAGTGAAATTCACTTTTTTCATTACTCTCTCAATTCCGTTTTCCATATGTATGCTATGCATGTGAAATCAAGGACTTGCCATTGTTATGTTTGATGCATTCCTCCCTGCTATCCGCTCAGACTGCCTCGGTCTTGATTCAAATTCAGCATGATGTTGTTTTTCTTTTTGTACTTGACATTTAGCAACACCTCCTCAACCTGCCTCCTGTCCCTCTCTTTCTCTCTCTCTCTCTCTCTCTCTCTCTCTTTTTATCTCCCTTAATCTGCTTGTCGCTCTCCCTCTCTCATTCCCTAAATCTGCCTCTTGTCCATCTCCTTGTCTTCTCTCTTTCTTCCTCTCTCTCCCTCTATCTGCTTCCTATATCGTCTCTTCTACAACCCTCCCTCCTCCTCTATCCCTTCTCTAAACCTCTCCCCCTCTCTCCTTTGATCTAGCTCCTGTCCTTCTCTGTTTCTTCCTTAACCACCCCCCTTCTCTGTCTGTCTCTCTCTCTCTCCCTCCATCCCCTCTCTCTCCTCAATCTGCCTCCTGTCCCTCTAAGTCTCTTCCTTAACCCTCTCTCTACCTCAATCTTATTCCTGGAATGCCAACATGCTATTGTCTCATGTTCTTCTCCCAACAACATCCCTCATCATCCCAAGGTTTAGGCATCCGACTATCCACTTTGACTGTTTATAAAAGAAGAAAGAAAATATGTCAAGGGGAGGCCTCAGAAAAATGATTGGATCATCTTTAACTCTCCGAGGCTACGTGGTGTGGCCAAGAAATTGGGTCGAAAGATCCTCCATGGAGCTAAAATTATTCCCCATGCGACACATGAGCTGGTAAGAAGAAGTAAACGGAGGGTATGGTTTTGGAGGGCTAGCAAGGGGTAGGCTTTCATTTTGTTATCTTCCACTGCCTTCTCTGATGGTATATTAGAAGTGCTTGTAGTCACGTTGGGGTGCGGTGTCCCTTACGCCGTAATTCCACGTTTGCAGGAGAGGCACGGCAATTAGAGGTACCAGGGAGTCGTGACTGAAGGCTACATTTGCGAATTGTTGTTTTATCATGGGATACGCAGCCTCGTCGGCGTAAGACGGCTGCGATGGGGCGGATGCAACCAGCGTTTGGATTGCAACGATGATATCCACGGCTTGTTTTTCTGGCTCTAGAAATGAAATCATATTCCTCTCACTTTCAATTCCCTCATGCTTTTTTTTCTCGCCATTTGCATTCCATTCTGCCTCTCTCTAACCTGGCATATGGGAGGGTGACCTATTCCACTTTTACGCTATCTCTTCCTACTGTATTGTAAGCTTCTCAAATCTCTACATCTTATTATTTCTGTATCCTGATAAAGCCTTTCATTTTCTTTGAAACAAAAAAGAAATACTAACATTAATCTTGATAAAGCCTTTCATCCTCTTTGAAATAAAATAATATTTACATTAATCATGATTAAGCCTTTTATCTTTTTAACACAAAACATTATCCTTTCCACTCTCCCTGTTTCTTTCACAACCAGAAACTGTGAAATTGCTTTTATGATGATTTTTTAGTAATTTCATATTTAATTAAAGACCAAACTCATTACTTCCGTATCATGATAAAGCCTTTCATCTTTTTAACACAAAAAAGATATCATTTCTGCTCTCCTTCTTTCTTTCTCAATCAGAAACTGTGCAATTATTTTCATCATATGCTTAGTTCATAATGATCAATTAAATCCAAATAAGATGAAATAGAAATATATGTACTGTTATCATCATTATAAACTCTGACTTGGACTTTATATTTATTACTGGTTTAATGTCGTCTGTTTGGAGCCAAAAGGCGTTAACTCCTATCTTTTGTACAGAGTTAACCCTTTCGAGGCAATCGACCACATTTTGTGGTTTGGCTCAATAACTTTTGATTCAGAGCTCTAAAAGATATACCAGATGCATGAGTAGAAAGAGCAAAAATTTCTACACACATTTTTTCCATTTTTGTTACATGACCATATTGCGTTTGATGCCAGGAATTGTAAAAAGGAGAATAAGCTTCAAAATCCTTAAATTGGCAACACATTGAGAGGTTCAAAATTACTGTTTTTTATCAAAATTGGCAATTTTTTTCAACTTTCGACTAAGTTTCTATTGATGTATATTGTTTTCAAAGACATTACATTTTATTAGAAACAAGTAGCACTAAAAGAAAAATATTAGTGTTGCCAATTTGAAGAACAAAATGTGATCAATTTACCCCTTAAATAATTCCTGGCATGAAAGGGTTAACACTCTTCCAACTCCAAAGAGAAGATATGTTTCCTTTTTGGTCTATTTTTCCTTACTATAGCAGATAGACTGTTCCAACAAAAAGGGCAGAGGAATCAAATCACACATAACAATAATTGCTCTGAATGTCTTGGGTTCAATGGTGGTATTAACCCTTTCATGACAGGAATTATTTAAGGGGTAAATTGATCACATTTTGTTCTTCAAATTGGCAACAATATTTTTCTTTTAGTGCTACACGGTTCTAACAAAATGTAATGTCTTTGAAAACAATATGCATCATTAGAAACTTAGTCGAAAGTTGAAAAAAAAATTGCCAATTTTAATAAAAACAGTGATTTTGAACCTCTCAATGTGTTGCCAATTTAAGGATTTTCAAGCTTATTCTCCTTTTTAAAATTCCTGGCATCAAACACAATATGGTCATGCAACAAAAATGGAAACAATGTGTGTAGAAATTTCTGCTCTTTCTACTCATGCATCTGGTATATTTTTTAGAGCTCTGCATCAAAAGTTATTGAGCCAAACCACAAAATGTGGTCAATTGTCTCGAAAGGGTTAAAACATCTCTATTGGTTAATATTATTTCTGTAGAGATATATTGCAAGATTATACACTGAGATTACACTCCACATAAGGGAAAATGCAGCTTGTGAGTACATGCCAGTACATGCCAGTTAAATCTGAGTTGACCTTCCTGTGGGCTCTATTTTGTCTCAATGTCTCCCAGTATTTTTTGTTGATTGGTCCTCTTTAAACAATGGTTTTCCTCACATAAAAGATTTATAATGCCATTTGGCAAGACATCAATTTACATTTGCTACTCCATACCCAGGAGAAAAATAGGGACCTGGGAGAATGACAACAGCCTTTGTGATCACAAGTGCCATATGCCCTCAGGGTGACCATAAAGTAGGAATACTCCCCAGGGAGTGGAGATGGTGCACACACTGCATGCGGGATGAATCCGACGACAGGGGTAAAAATGATATTTGTAAAGCTCTTAGAGACATTGTTTTGTAGCTATAAATCCAGATTTATTATTATCATTATTATCATTATTAATATTGTTATTATATACACAATCTAAAAGTCAGGAAAGTGTTAAAGGGAAGGTTCAGTTCTGGGAAAGGTAAACAATAATTTGAGAGCTTACAAATTCTTTTTATGGTTAGTTTAGAAGATTATCATAGTGGAAATTTCCCCTGAAAAGGATTGCTCTTTAGATGCCCTCACATTCAAAATATGACAAGAAACAGCTGAAATGTTCGGGCCGAACATTTGTGTGTAGTCCCATATACTCATTCTTTGTGCAGTGCATGTGACTCTCCGCAGGATTGAGTCAATTTTTTATCACTGTGGTGATTCCAAGACCTTACAACATAACAGCATACACCAATTCTTATGTGCTATATAGTCAATGTTTCCAAATTGCTTTGAGACAGTTTCTTTCACAATTCAATTTCATGACCAGAACTCAACGCTATCTTTAATTCAGTGAATCAATGTCCTTTCGGCTCTCAGCGGACAATGTTAAATGTTAAACACTTCTCCATTAATGTCACCGTCTTCAGTGACCCACACACAATGACCATTCAAGTCAACAGCCGAATATTGGAGGATCTTTCCACGAAAAAACATCTAACTTTATCATCTTTGGCAGAGAAAAAGACCACGACAAGTGAGCTATTTCTAATAACAACCAAAAAGTTCCCACTGCCTTCTTTTGCAATCTTGAGACACTTCCACACCCTGCATGCCTATAAAAAGAAATAAAAGAGGTTTTTTTCTTCTTTTTTTCCTAAACGGGAGCAGGTAGCTCCTTGAGATGACACGGGTTTGCGACAGTTATTATTCAGGGTCGCTTGCTCTTCAACATCTTGATCACAATTTTGAAACTCTTTGCTACCCTCTTGTGGAGCACATCTTGAGCGCCTACAACGAGCTCTTCAAAACAGCATCTTAGGTTTCCTGCTACGATCTCCTCGCCTATCAGTGACATAGCACCCAGGTGGGCTAGTCTTAACCTGCTAGACACACTAATGCATGTTCTCTTTTAACCGCACAGGGTCTTACATGTACTCTGCTGAACACAACATTCTCACATACATTCCTGATTCATTGTGTATTTTTAATTTCAATCACTTGCTCAGCTGTCAGCAGCAAGGTGCCCCTGGGGAGCGTTTCATCAAGCGTTTTGTCAGTGATTTTTACCGATAACTGTTATAAGCTACTGAAATCCTTGCATCTGATTGGCTGAGAGCAAATTTGTCAGTAAAAATCACTGACAAAATGCTTGATGAAATGCTCCCCTGGTATGGCAGTTTTTTCAGGTAGTCAGACTTTCATATTCCATTTTGAATCTGTGTTTCTAAAATTTATCACCTCCTCAAGTAGCAGCACCAGAGCACCCTGGTGTGATAATCTAACCCCCAATAGACACTCATATTCCAAGTTAATTAATAGCAATTCTAACATCTACTTTCTACTAGGCCATCAGTGATATGAACTATAAAACAAGAAACTTTGCAACATAAAACTTTTGCGATTTGGTAATGATGGCCATTTTCTTTAAAAAAAAAAAAATTCTCGCAAATTTCAAAAATTTGATGTTGTGCAAGTGTGCTATTCAATGTTTGAGGCATGAAATCTTTGTGATTCTTGACCACTTGCGAATTTCAGTGAAGTTTCATCCATGCAAATTTCTGGCATGCAGCAGCAATCACGTGCGTGCTAGTCTATTTCCCCTCGGTACACTCTTAGCATATTCCAGGTCAATCCTGCCTTTTGACCATCTATCTTCTTCTCAGCTATCAGTGACAAAGTGCTTATATGCTAGACACTCTTATTCCATTCTTATCTTTCATTTCTATCATCTATCCTCATCTCTTACTATGACAACAACGTAACTAGTCTTACCCCACCAGACACACTATCACGCTTTCCCTGTCCATCCCACCTTTCTACGTGTACCATGCTAGTCTTCTGCTTACACACTCATAATCCATTTCAATCTTCCTCTTTTATCATCTATCCTACTCTCTGACAACAGAAACTTTATAACCAATTTTAACCCTACCAGACAAACTCTCGCATACTTCCTGTCTTTCCCACGTTTCAATTTTCACCAAATCGCATGCTCTGGTGAAATACTCCGCGGTCAATATCCTACACTTACTGAATTCTTAACCTCAACTTCAGACCAAACGCTATACTTAACCCTAACCCTAAACTTAAAGGGTACCAATCATCAAAAAATATTTTGCTCTGTAAGTTACAGGTTCCATATCATTATACTATATTCAAAATATGCAAGTTTAATTACGTTCTCTACAAGTGTGAAAGTGATTCGTGAGTAGACTACTCAACACACCCATATGCACTCGCCAAGATAGGGGCTCGCGCGGATTCAAACTCGGAGTTCGGTTCCGCGTGCACTTTCATGTTATCCTTTATTTCCTTCATACTCCTTACCTGTTGACCTATAGAATACCAGGTAAAGTTCTTTGAGGTCGATTTTATACTTTCTAGCTGTACACAAATTATTTTTTTCAGGTGATTGCTACACTTTAAACCTGACCTTAAATCCCATTGCAACCCTAACCCTAACCCTATACTGTTTACAAAATAAAGCCCATAGCAATTGTTGCTAGAGCATACGTCAGAGCACCCACATTTCCACCATCTTTACAGCTTGTCCGACGCTGATAGTGAGAGGTGTTTGCATTTGCTAACACTTGGGATGGCATTTCAGTTTCTGTTTCAAGCTATCTGCATGTCTCTCGCACTTCTGAAGTTTTGTTCCAGGGCTCAGCCTTGCATGTTGTAAAGGCAGGTTTGGCATACTTTTTGCATGCACACAAACATATTGTCTGTTTAGAGCCAGAAGGGTGTTAACTCATATCCTTTCAAACAGAGTTAACATCCTTCTAGCTTTCAGCTAGAGACATATCTGTACACATGAACTGTTTGTTCCCTAACAGATACTCATACACAAATCTGGGGTAAGATTACAGTCTACATGACATCCTTTCATACTATCTCTCAAAAAAGATCACCTGATTTGATGAAAGAACCATATTTCTCTAGCTAATGCATTCTAAATCTTCTTTTATATGAAATCATTATATTTTCAAGGTATAAAGCTGATGTGTTAACCAATGCAAAAAAGCCTGCAAGCATAACTAGGACACAAATAACTCACTTTGCACATTCTATCAAATCGAATCAATTTAAGTGCCATGAAAATAAAGTGCCATGAAAATAATTTAAGTGCTACAAAAATAAACACATATAATTTAATGTGGACTTGTTTGTAATTGCTAATGACTATTATCAGAAACACTACACTTTTTATAGGAATGAATTTAAAGGATAGCCTACATGTTCATGTATGTGTGCTCTTTATTACTCTTTATCACATTCTGGTGCTTAATGCAAGAAGGCATAAAATATAACAGTAAAATATTACATAAAAAGAGATGGATAATATACAATAGTACTGTTATGCTGCAAATTTAATCTATTGATATCATCATATTAATGAAATATGGTTGAAATTCATCAATATCATGATATCAATGGAGATTTCATGTGGCACTATATTTTCACAGCATGTTCTTACATTTAGTGAAGTATCAGTGGTACTTTTCATGGTTAAAGTACATATTCAAAGAAAATCACAAATATGATAAATAATGTATCACTAGAAACTGGCAAGTTAACAGATAGCAATCGTATCAGTTTAAAGTCAACTACATATCAGGTAATTAAACAATAATACAAATAAAACTACCTCCCAGCATCTGCGATATACAAGCGCTTCGCCAAAAAAATAACAATGTTTCAATGACGTCAATAAAGGGAACAATCCTGTCCAAGCAGACGACGTTCCATAAAGAATGAACATAAGTGCAGTGCAGTTATTTCTCAAATTATAAAGAATTTAGTGTATTCAAACGTGCCCATATTTCACACCATTCTAAAATGGGAATGAAACAGATTCTGATTACTGAAATCTTTTGTTTGTAAATATGTAGGATGAGGGTTAATGAACAATCAAAGAAACCACACTTTCAAATTGAAAAGCCCGCTGAATGATTGCAAGGACGGTATTTATCCCTCATTCAACGCCGAACGTCCAGCGGTGTATGCAGCTGTGAATGCAATGGCATCTATTTTGTTTACAAGCAACTGATTCCTTTATTCTTGTAACGCTTCATTTTCCATCCAAATAAACCCATGCACGGGGTTTAGAGTGAGGCAAAATATGGATTAAACATAATAGACTAATTCTAGTGAAGTGAAATAACTGAAGAGAAGATGACAAAACAGGCACTGAAAATATGTGAGATGTTATGGGACATCGTCTGCTTGTGCAATTAACGTCCTCTCTTTGACGTCACACATTTCAGCGGCTTTCGGAGAGCTGTTCAGGTGCTATGTCGGGGCTGTATTTTAGCAATTTGTAATTGATAATAATCATTACTTCGAATGTTTGCAAGCGTCGAATTTTGACAAACTTGTCCGGTCTAAGCTTCACCTACGCAATAATGAAACTTAAGTCAGTTTTAAAAATCAATGAATATCTACTTTAAGAAACTGAATTGTAGGTAAAGTTTTCAGGGTTACACCATGTATTTCTTTCTCCTGAAGACGATCAGAGGATACATGGTGTAAACCTGAAAACTTTACCTACAATTCCCATTCTTGCATGTTGACTATTTAAAACAAAACAAAAAAAATTAAAGAAATTAATATAAGAGCACTTCATCCCTGGTTTAAAAAATCCTTGATAAATAAAAGGAAATTTTCTTTACCTGGCATCAATAATGCACTTCATATTGTGTTTCATCTAAATGCAAACATGCCTTAAAAGTATCCAGAGCACTCCATGCTAGATTGCAACTCTTAATATCTGGGACTATCAGAGTAGGAAAGTGGTTTATTATGAGGAAGGCATCGGAGAACAATAACCGTGCCCCGTGGGGGGAAAGACCCAATCTCTCCCGCGAGACGTGACCATTGTCTTGCTCTGTATATTTCCCATGGTCGTCTCCTCTCGTTGTTTTTGACAAGATGTGCAAACTGGCCGCATTGTTTGAATAGAATATACGCCGGATCCAGGTTAATGAAAGCTTGGATGTCTATCATAAGATCCTTTCCGTGATAGATTTTGAGGTTTTTCCGAATGCCGCATTTTATATGGGAAAAAGTAACTGCTGAAATGGTTATCTGCATACATTTTTTCTTTTCATTTTAAATGGAGTGTTGATAGCGAGAAATGATAAGATTCAAAAAGAGAAAGGGTAGCTGCAATGGTCTTATTTTAGTGTTTTAATTTCTCTCTACATTATAAGGAAGAAAAAGAATGTAATAAGTACTGAAGTCAAAGCATATAGTTCATGTTTATGGTAGAACATCCAGAAAATTTTCAACTTACTTCCCTTTTTAAATTGTTTTCATTCAAATCTCCAAGACCATTTCTCACCCTTTTTTCCATTTTCCTGTTTGAAATTTCCTCTTCCTTGTCCCCATCCCCTTCTCTTTCTCTCTCTCTCTTTCTCTCTCTCTCTTTCTCTCTCTATCTACATGTACATATCTTTTTCACCCTCCCTCTATTTGTCCTAACATCTCTACTCCTCACTACTCTTCCAGCCCTACTTATCTCCCTATATCCTTCAACAACAGACATATCAATGATGCAATGAATCATTTTATCAAGTCGATCAATACTTCATATTTCATTACAGAACACATCGTCTGCTGAGAGCCAGAAGGGCGATAACTCCATGTCCAGGTATATGAGTTACAGTCCTTCTAGCTCTCAGCATAGAGAATACACCTGCCTGGTGATTGTTCATCGAAGATTGGACCGATGTTCCATTCAGACTTGGAAATCAATAGCTGATGGCCGCAGGACGAGGACTTATAGCTTTATCAATAAAGCTCTAATGGCAAACAGTATCTTCTGAATCATCAGTTGAAAGCCGGAAGGGCGTTAACCGTGTGTTCAAGTATATGAGTCTCACGCCCTTCTGGCTCTGAACAGAAGAAATGCTATATCCACAAGAAACAGGAGGCAACAAATTCGCAGAATTCCCACAAGGTCTCACAAATACGCAAGATTCTAGCAGGAATTTATTAAGCTGAGGAAAACGTAATGCATAGCCTGTAGTTTCTAGCAGGAATCTAGCAGGAATTTATTAAGTGGAGAAAAGGGTAACTAGCAAGTAGTGAACTCTGTAGGAAGGTCAGTCTTTTTGTTCTAGCAGTATCCTCTCGCTAACATGATAAGAACACAAAAACAAGGCTAAACATTAGCCTTTCTACTGATGCAAATAGTGGTTGCACATCTAGGAAACCATTGAGAGGGGTGGGGGTACAAAATGAGAGAGAGAAAGAGAGAGAAACACACACAAACACAAGCAGAGAGAGAAAGAGTGAGAGGAGAGAGTGAGATTCAGCTCTGGAAAACGAAAAAGATCTCTGGAAATCTTGAACAGAGTTACAGTATGGTTACAGGGAGATGAAACATATACATGGCCCAGAAGAATATTTAACCGCCTAATCACTAAATTCCTTCAGGGATCCTGAGCACAAAAACGAGAGAGAAATCTTCACATTTTAGATTGCGATTACAACGGTAGTACGTAATTACTTTTTCGTCATTGCAGCGATCTTCGACATACCTAACGTGCCCGAGGGAAAGTACACAATGAGAGCGCGGCACGACAGGATATTAGGTGAATATTAACATTCTCTCACAATTGCACTTGTCCAGTTACACCTCAAAATCAGCCAGTCACAAAAAAAGTAGAAAAGCATTTATTGGCTAACTTTAAAGGTACACATGTCATCCCCAAGCTCTGGAGATGATGTGGCGTTTCATTACAAACTGTATTAAACCATTTCAAAACTATCCTGTTGACTACTGAATTCTCAGATTCCCATAGTCTTGGTACAGTGTCCACCCGGTTCCCAGAGGCAATAGGTTAACTTTTTGTGTATCATACTGAATCAGTAATTTTTTATACACATTCTTGACATGGCATTTGTGGCACAAGGCTCTGCTGAGATACATATGTAGAGAGGATTAAGAAAATGGAGGATAAAGAGTTAGAAAGCCTGAGAAGAGAAACAAACAGAATAGAAGAATAGAGTACATTTAACCCCTTCGGTGCCACTAACTTTTTGAGCAATTGTAATTTACATAAAGGGAAGGTTGAGTTCTGGGAAAGGTACAAAATAATTTGTGAGCTTTCTCATTCTTTTTATGTTAGTGTGGAAGATTATCAAAGTAGAAATGTCCCCTGAAAAGGATAGCTCTTCAAATGCCCTCACATTCAAAATATGAAGAAAAAAAACAAAACAGCTGAAATGTTCGGCCGGAACGTTTGTGTGTAGTCCCATATACACATTTCTGTGTGCAGTGCACGTGACTCTCAGCAGGATTCAGTCAATTTCTTATCATTTTGGTGATTCCAAAACCTTACAGCATATATACCAATTCTTATGTGCTAAATAATCAACCTTTCCCAATTGCTTTGAGACGGTTTTTTTTGCAATTCAATCTCATGAATAGAACTCAACTTTATTATCTTTAACTTGAAAGAGATAAACGATGAACGGTCGAAAGCTTTCTTTCTTTCATTGGTAACTTGGACATGAAGTATCTTCCGTGGGATAAACTTCACAGTGAACGTACATGATTTTGTTTTAGGAAGAAAATTATAGCCATATTAGTTCAAATACATAAATCAACACCAAAAAAAAGCCAGTTCGTAATTACAATTTGCACAATGCATGTGCAGATACAGGTCATTTGTACAGAGTACAATTGACCTCTTTACGCAGTCATTTTTTACGCACCACGATGAGAGCACCAGTTTTCGAGACAACTGACCACATTTTGTGGTTTGGCTCAATAACTTTTGATTCAGAGCTCTAAAAAATATACCAGATGCATGAGTAGAAAGAGCAAAATTTTTCTACACACATTGTTTCCATTTTTGTTGCATGACCATATTGCGTTTGATGCCAGGAATTTGAAAAAGGAGAATAAGCTTGAAAATTCTTAAATTGGCAACGCATTGAGAGGTTCAAAATCACTGTTTTTATCAAAATTGGCAATTTTTTTCAACTTTCGACGAAGTCTCTAATGATGCATATTGTTTTCAAAGACATTGTATTTTGTTAGAACCGTGTAGCACTAAAAGAAAAATATTATTGTTGCCAATTTGAAGAACAAAATGTGATCAATTTACCCCTTAAATAATTCCTGTCATGAAAGGGTTAAACAAGTAGCGCGTCCACCAAAACAAACGCGCTTGCGCTTACAAGGGTCATATAGTACCATGTACAAATTACCAACTGGCTTTAATATTCTTATACAGAAGTGGCAGCTCATGGCATGGAAAAGTTTAAGGGAAGTACTCTTAAAAATGAAACAGCACGAGAAGAAGTACGAAAGACATCATTACATGAAGAGCTATGTGCACAAGAAAATATGAGTCAAAATGTGATATCTCGCAGAATGTTACAACGCATGTCAAATACATGCAGACTTCACAACATAACATCATATTATATAGAAAAGCTTGTTTTGTACCAAGGGGAAATTAACTTTAATGTCATGTTTGCTCTCACCTAGGTGAAATGTGCATGCGATAATGCTCACCAGAGCATGAAATGCACCTGCCGTGAATGTGAAAACAGTGATGAATTTCTGTAAAATTCATTAAGTTCAGCAAAAAGGCGACTTTAAAATGTTGGAAAAAAAACATATAAAAAGAGACATTTGGTGACCTTTAAGTGTTATGTTGCCATGGAAGAATAAAAAATATGAGAAACAAAAAATATAACATTTCACGGCATAAAAATTACCTCCATAAAAATGTTTTGAAAAACTGGAAAAAATTTTAATGCAATAGTCTCATAACACATGATGACAAGTAAATCTAATTAAGTACACATAAAGTGTTTTCAATTTTCCATTCTTATTCAATAAATGAATAAACACAATGCTATGACCTGACCAATTTTTGGCACATATTATATCGCATAAGATGAAGATAATAAGCATCTAAAATTACAGGTATAGAAAATTTTCTTACAAATAACACATACATGTCGTCTTATATGCAGTCTTGAACTAAAAGGACATGTCTACAGCAGAAGTTCAGCAGAAGCCTTCAGAGAAACATGGTGGGCAGCTTTCTATTACGAATCATCCCACTCGTTACCTACAATTTTCCGCCAGAGGTAGGGGCTGGGAACGAAGGGGGGAAAAAAAAGAAGAAGAGCGGAGGCCATCATCTCATATTTTGAGGCAAATATTAATTTTACGGTCTAGCAGACAGCACAAATTGACTCAACTGGATAGGAGGATACCGACTGTGCAACGAGCAAGGGCAAATGAGGCAGTACAATCTCCACTCCATCCGAACCCCCCCCTCCCCCCGCTCTCACTTTCCCCATTTCATTTTTATTTGATGCTGATTCGCTAAAAAGAGACCACCAAAGGAAAGAGGAGGAATCATAAAAGTAATGCTTGCAGGTATCGGAGAGAAATTGTATATTTCTGATTGGGTGCCAGGAGATGGAACGGTTGTTATTGCCCGATTGGCCTGGAGAGACGTATCGGAAATCGTTGGCCTGAAACACGGTGGGGGTACTCTCGTTTTTCCCGTCTTCCCACGGAATTCGGGAGCGTCGCAACGTGACGGTGGTATCTCCTTGCTGTGATTGAGTTATGTCCGCCTCCGGTAGTTGGTCAGAGTATGTTTCAAAATTGGGGTCATTTGGCAGGATTGTATTATAATGATTTTTCCGGGCCTGGCAGAGTGGGGACAGGGATGGCAATCTCATGGAGGCAGGTGCCAGGATGCTGAGGGGGGTAGGGCAATTCAGCTTGAACAAATCTTTACTTAAGCTGGGAGCAGGTGATGAAGGACTCTAATGAGATTAAGAGGATATGGGGTTTCAGCTGAATGCTCACAATCTTCTAATAGCCAATGCTGAGTATAAATTGGCATTTCAATACCTCTGTCTAATTCACTTGTATTAAAATTTGAGCATCTAGGAGAAAGAAAACGTTGTATTATGTGTATGGTGTTTGCCAGTTCCGGTATTGAATCTTAAGTGCGCATTATATGAAACATTGATTTTATATATTATATGAATGAATGAATTTGAGCAATCATTACGTGAACAGGAGAAGTTCAACAGAACAAAAGCTACATATATATATATTGGTATGATCTGTGCAGTTTCAGGAAGAAATCAAACTTTATTTACAGGTTCTTCTTTTTAAGGGGAAAATCCAGCCTGGCATTAAGCTAATTTGAATAAAAGCAGAAAAATGAGTGAAACAGATTAGTGAAAGTTTGAGCAAAATCCAACAAGTATAAGAAAGTTATGAATTTGTAATCAATCAAAACACAAACTGGCAACTCAGTGACATATCTTGCAAGCTCCTCTCCCCTTTTCATAAATTTTCATTTTCTTAGTTTTTGATGAAGGAATGGATTCATTTCATACAGGTTTTGTGTAAAAACATATGAGCAATGATTATATCCAAGTATGATTGAATATTTTCTTAGGAGAAAATGGAAATTTATGATTTTGGAGGTACAGGGCAAATGGGAGAGGAGCTCGCAACATATGCCATGGAGTTGCCAATTTGTGTTTGATTGATTACAACTTCAAATATAATATTTCTTATTGTATTTTGCTCAAACCTTCACTGATCTGTTTCTTTATTTTGTTCTGCTTCTTTTAAAACCAACTTGTAATCAGGGTAGACTTCCCCTTTAAGTAGCTACATTTTTTTTCCCAGTGGATGCTCAAGGCACCTGCAAAGTACCACTATCACCCTGGTTATTCTATGGTGCAGAAAGCATTCAAAGAATTACGTCCTGCACCTGGGTTGAGAGCAGCAACTGTAGATTAATATCTTGCCAATGGACACCAATGCCATGACTGAGACTGCATGGAACCATGAACCACAAACCGTTTGATCCACAGTCGACTAGACCATGACACCTCTAGGTGCCATACGGAAAGTCAAATTGGTGCACTGTATCATTGGCTGAAGTATTCAAACTCCATTTTAAATGTATTATTCCCCTTCCATATAATATAATCACCCAATGACTATTTCTAAAACTGAATGAACATTCTTAATACTGTATTACTCACATTCTTAACCCCTTGGATATGACTGATTTTGGTAAAACAGGCATTTCCCATACAGTCCAAACTGAGTTACTTTGGGCTTAGTACTCACTGGGTTAAAAACTTGATTGTAACAAAATCTTCGAAAAAATATCTAGGTCTTGACCTAGTTTCAACGAGATTTCATGATGAAATTTTTGCCATACAAGCCTTTCGATTGGTGTGGGACTTGCCAGACATATTGTATACTGCGAGACAGGCAGTCTCATATGCTAATATTGTCCTTCTCTTCTTCTCGTTACAGCTGTGTATATGGGACAGCTTCCTGGGATGTTATTTGGATTTTTTATTTACTTTGCATCTCTTGCCAAGACAATTCTTTTATCTCATCCACTGAGGGCCAGAAGGGCATTAACTCACATCTTTTTACACAGAGTTAATTAACACCCTTCTGGCTCTCAAGAGACAATATGTTCCCCCGTGAAATCTCAAATTATGAAAACATATAGCTTCACAATTTTCATACACAGGTACGAATATATGTAGTCTGATATTTCACTGGTCCCAGATGTCGTCGTGTATCAAGGAGGGTGTGAAGGGATGCACAGCCGGTGAATGCAGATTTCTAGAAATACAAATTTTTAAGTTTTGACCTTTCTTTGGTTATATCATTACAACAAATTTCAATCCGTACATGCATGGACTAAATTATTTACATTGGCATGAAGTAACTTCTCTATATCATTTCTTCATCCCTTCATTAACCCTTTTAGGACAGGAATTATTAAGGGCTAAATTGTTTGTTTTGTTCTTCATATTGGCAACAATAATATTCTTCTTTAAGTGCTACATGGTATAGGTGTAATGTCTTTGAAACAATATACATGGTTAGAATTTTGTCAAAAAGTTGAAAAATTGTAATTTTTTAAATAAAAAACAATGATTTTGAACCTCTCAATGTGTTGCCAATTTAAGGATTTTAAAGCTTATTCTCATTTTTAAAATTCCTATAAATCAAACACAATATGGTCATGTAACAAAAATGGATATAGTGTGTGCAGAAATTTCTGCTCTTTCTACTCATGCATCTGGTATATTTTTTAGAGCTCTGAATCAAAAGTTATTGAGCCAAACCACAAAATGTGGTTAATTGTCTCGAAAGGGTTAATTCTTTACGTGCCATGGATCAAAACCCTGGACTGCCAAATTGTTTTATTTGGAGTATATTATACATGTACTGTGCACTGTACGTGTGCCAAAAGCAAACTGCGGCAGTGCCCCGTTTGTTCCATTGGTCGACCAAAATCAGTGAAAAAAAAAATGTTCACACCCTTCTGTCGAGCAAACAATACTATATTTTACATAGGGAAAGGCAAGGGAAAGGCAAGAGCACAAGTCCTAGTCTGGACAGAAAGGTTGAAGATGAAAAAAATGAAATGGGACAGCGCCAACATGAAACAGAGAGAGGGTTGTCACCCAGATAACACTGACTCCCGGTGGGATAAGTCTTGTCACAGAAGTTTAAATATTCATGGCAAGTTGCCACTTCCACGGTTGACTTTCAACTACCCAAGGTGCTAGTGCAATCGCCTGTCCTTAGAATTCAATGAAAATGTCATCACCTGGCTTTAAGGAGAAGGTTGAGTCTGGGAAAGGTGAAGAATAATTTGTGAGCTTTCTCATTCCTTTTATGTCAGTTTGGAAGAACATCATAGAAGAAATGTCCCCTGAAAGGATTACTCTTCAAATGCCTTCATATTCGATATATGACGAGAAATTGCTGAAGTGTTCAGGCCGTACATTCATGCCATATGTGTGTGTGCAGTCCCATATACCCATTTCTGTGTAAAATGCTTGTGCTTTTCAGTGAGATTGGGTCAATTTCTTATCATTTTGATGATTCCAAAACCTCACAGTATATGTTGACATGATCAACTTTTCCCAATTGCTTTGAAACAGTTTCTTTCACAATGTAAATCGCATGACCAGAACTCAATTTTATCTTTAAAGGTGAAGTAGACAGGTCAAACATGGAATAAAACATGGGAATTCATGAAGTTATTTGACAATTTGATGCCTTTTCCACTACCTATATTAAAGGTGCTAAAAGCAATTGCATGTCCTTAAAATCAAACGAAAATGTTATTACACAGTGTAAATAGTGAATAACACATGTCAAACATGGAATACATGTACGTGATGAGAATTCATATAATTAAATTTATCTACTACATGTATAAAAGTGTCTATTCAGCCAGTCTTTAAAGGGTACCAATCACCAAAAAATATATTACTCTGTATGTTAGAGGTTCTATATCATTCTACTATATGGGCTTCGAATATAATTTCTACAAAGAGATATTACAAGTTTAATCATACTCTATATAAGCATAAAAGTGACTCGTGAGTAGACTACTCAACACACCCGTACGTGCTCGCCAAGATAAGGGCTCAAGCGGAACCCAACTCGGAGGTTCGGTTCCGTGCGAGCACCTTCATGTTATCCTTTATTTCCTTCATACTCCTAAATTGTTGACCTATAGAATTTCAGATAAAGTTCTTTGAGGTTAATTTTATACTTCCTAGCAGTATACAAATTCTTTTTTCAGGAGGTTGGTACACTTTAAAATCCCCTGAAAATATCCTATTAAAGGTGAAGCACAAACATAACATATTGACTATATGATGTGAAATTACATGGTGCAAAATCAATTACCGTCGTTTTTCTTGAAGGCTAATAATTCCAAAGGGTTTGCTGATCTGAAGGTTCATTAATCCAAAATTTCTGTCATTCCAAAGGTTTGTAATTCCAAAGGTTCTTTACTCTGGGGGTTCGTAATTCCGAAAATATATTAGAACCATATATATAATTTTTTGAATTATGAGCTTTGGAATTATGAACCTTCAGAAAAAAAAGTGCAAAATGTATAATCCGTGTCATCAAGCATAAATAATGCCTACACAGCCAGCTGTGGTGCTAAATTCAATCACACATTCATGCATAATTCATAACATTATGAATAAGAGATCAGTCTTGACATAGATGTTCGATATGCATGGCATGTTGGCACGTCCCCTGATGTTTTCCATCAGGTGGAGGTGAGAATGCAATTGCGTGTTCCTAACATTCAATCAAAATGTCGGCACATGGGTTTCAAGGTTAAAGAGAATGTTGAGTTCTGGGGAAAGGTGGAAAATAATTTGTGAGCTTTCTCATTCCTTTTATGTCAGTTGGGAAGAACATTCGTAGTAGAAATGTCCCCTGAAAAGGATTACTCTTCAAATGCCCTCATATTCGAAATATGACGAGAAAGTGTTTGGGCCGAACATTCAAGCCATATGTGTATGAGGTCCCACATACCCATTTCTGTTTGTAGTGCATGTGCATTTCAGCGACGTTGGGTCAATTTTTTTTGGTTATTTTGATGATTCTAAAACCTCACAGTATATTCACCAGTTCTTAGGTAGACATGATCAACCTTTCCCAATTGCTTTGAGACAGTTTCTTTCACAAATGTAATCGCATTGACCAGAACTCAACTTTATCTTTAAGTATGTAGGTAGGACTTATAATAAAAAGTGATTGCACTGTGATGTGTCTTACATGTACAGCGTGCAGTGGAAATTAAATTTTTTTACTGAATACGTGGAATTGTAACAGTTTTGTTTTTGATTTTCTATGCTTTTATTTTCTCAGATCTTTTTTAACCCATTGACTTCTGGGGGGCATTTCATCAAGTGTCTTGTCAGTGATTTTTACCGACAAACTGTTATAAGCTACTGAAATCCTTGCATCTGATTGGCTGAGAGCAAATATGTCGGTAAAAATCACTGGCAAAACGCTTGATGAAATGCTCCCCAGGAGTCTCCAGTTCCCCAAAGGCTTAATACAGGAACCACCAGGGCTCTGTTTCATAAAACTTGTCATCAATGACAAGTTGCAATAACTGTTATAAGCTAATGAAATCCTTGCATCTGATTGGCTGAGACCAAATTTGACAAGACACTTGATGAAATGCCCCCCAGATCCCTATAGGTAATGGGTTAGTTAGTGCATAAAAAAAAAAAACTTGTCTATATGTTCTTACTGATTGGCTGAAACACTGAAAGAATAAGATATTTCATACATTTTCTTTTCCAATCTTTTCATTGATTTCACAAAACAATTCACTTCTAACAGATCAATAGCAGCAGTTGCGGAGATGTGTTATGCAATTCTATTCATCAGGGGGGACGATCTATTGTTAGGGCCCTCCCCCACAATGAAAAGAATTTCCTGCGTATTTCCGCCCAGAATGTTAGAGTCTGAATACCCTAAAAATCCATGCCTGTACTAGATCACACTTATTTCTTTTAAACATAAATATCATTACCAATAAAATTCATCCTGATAATGCTGTTTTCAACAATGCCATCATGCATTAACCAGAGATTCTTTTAAACATGTACAGTGTATGCTTCTCAAATCAGCGCTTCACTCAGACATCCTAATCTATTTATATTTCTACACGGTCAAAGATGGATAACTGAAAAAAGGAAAATACACAGATGGATGTCGGAGCCAAGCGAAACAAACAAGGTATCGACGCGACATTCACACCGTGCATGGAGTAGCACGGGAAAGGCACACTGCATTATTGAGTCGCACATCGACACCCCGTCATCGCAATCGCAATTTCAGATCCTGTCTGTTAAAACACTGTGCCACAATGAATAAATGTTGTATTTGTATCAAATTAATATAACATGGGCATGGTGACATTATATGACATTTCCAAGGTGTACATTTGGGTAGGTTCACAAGGATTGAAATCGAGATTCCAGATTTCTCTCTCTCTCTCTGTCCATAAATTGAATTAGTAATCAACACCAATGTGTCTATGTGACGACAGAGTAGATTATCTGCTCTGTTTCATGAAAACGTCCTCAATCTGCAATACATGTACATTAACCCTGACAAAGATTCCTTGTTCCCAAACTTGAGTCGTGAATATTGTTTAAAAAATAAATTACCATTTTTTTTTAAATACGGCCTTCCATTACATCAACCATCTAAACATACGAATCCATTTTTGATTTCAAGGACATCAAGCTTTTCTTTGTAAGAATAAACTGCTCAAGACACTGGGAGGGTTAAATGCACATCTGTTGCTAATGGCTCCAAGTTAAATAATTCTATCAGAATAATTCCACTTCCTTTAACCATGAATGGATGAATGGATGTAGAACTTCAAGTACATTAAAATAATCATGTCTGCTACTTGTAACTCATTTTATGATTTCTATCACAAAAAGAGTAATTATACTGGCCTCAAAAAAGATCTTAAATACAGATGGCATGTAGTGCTGAAGTTGTAGGCTATTTACCCTCCATAAACCAACGTAGTATAAATGCAATGCCCTAGAGAGAATTATGCTCTCTATTCACAAAATACCTTAGTTATCAACTCAAAAAATCTAAAGCCGTGTTTGCCTGTGAGGCAGTAAATCACCTACAAAGCAAAAAATGCCATTGCAAAATTAAAACCACTTTGCATGTAAAATGTATGGCAAGATGCGATGTTGTGATGCTAAAGATATATCTGTACCAGAGCGCACTGAAAGAGAGAGTTGTGACATGCGCATAACAAGCCTACGTGTAAGCGGTCTTAGTTTAAAACATGGCGGATCACGGAGCTCCCAATAAGCCAGTTCGTAATTATTACATGGTACAAATGACCCTGAAATGACCCCAATTTGTATGCGCACACGCATTTGTTTTGGTGGACACGCTACTTGTTTAATACGTAAAATCATACTGGTGCGCGCATCATGGTGCACACACTATGAAAGCATATATAGGTCAATTATACTCTGTACAAATGACCTTTGTCTGCACATGCGCAAATCATCATTACGAACTAGCTTATAGTTATTAGAGGGAACTATTTGAAGCTCATGAAATGACTGACCAATCAGAAGCAACTTCCTGTGTCTCGACTCTCCGTATGTATAGCTCTGATCTGTACTCAACAATGACCCATGCATACCCAGTGATGTCTGTGCTATAAACTGATGGACAGATATGTGAAGCTGACTAAGTTTATCACGTTTGTTTTTTTATGTAATTTTGTTTTGGTTCTTTGCCTCTGCAGTATTTTCGAAGTGGTACATGGCATCTTGTGCGAAAGGATCTTTGGGCTTTCAAGTGAAACATTTACTTGAGGTTGTGTGGTATGAATGATATCAGCGAGAAAACGGCAGCATTAAAATACAAATAAACATATCGTCTGCCTGGAGCCAGAAGGGCATTAAGTCATATCATTTGTACAGAGTTAATGCTCTTCTGGCTCCAGACAGATGATATTAAAAAATGATTGATAGATAACAATATTGATTCCTGTTACATAAAGAAAGAAGGAAAAAAAACAACAGTAACTTACATGTCTTTCTATGAGGGCTAGCCTTTGTAGCTCAGCTTCTGTGGGACAGTCACACACAATCTGAAAAACAGATAACATAAATAATAATTTTCATATAAATTGTCAACTCTAATGCACCTTCTATCTCTTCATCATACTGTCAATTGAGAACCAACAGGATGCAACATCCACAGGTAATGAAGATGTTTGCAAACATCCAGTTTCAGGCACTTCAAAATTGTATGAATGAAACTTTTACATCTTGTAAATAACAGAAACACGATGTTTTAAATACTTACAACTTGTCTGAATGGAACTTCCATATCTTATCAAAATTGAAGCAGACACCATTTAAAGCACTTCACAATTGTTTGAGTGGAACTTTCACATCTAATGAAGATTAAAGCAAATACCCTGTTCTAAAGTGCTCCAAAATTGTCTGAATGAACTTTCACTTATTTTGAAGATTGAAGCCAACACCCTTTTTCAAAAGCTTATAAATTGTAACTTTCACATCTTATGAAGATTAGAGAAAACATCCTGTTAAAGTACTTCAAAATTGTCTGAATAAAACTGTCACATTTTATAAACATTAAAGCAAACACCCTGTTCAAAGCAATTAAAGACTGTCTGAATGCAACTTCCACATCCTATAAATATTAAAACAAACATCTTGTTTTAAAGTGCTTCAAAATTGTCTAAATGAAACTTTAGCATCTTATAAATATTGAAGCGAACACCCTGTTTTATAGCTCCTAAAAATTGTCTGAACAGAACTTTAAAATATTATGAAGATTGAAGCAAACACAGTTTTAAGCACATATGAACTGTCCAAAGGGAACTTTCACATATTATTAAGATAGAAGCAAACACCCTGTATTAATCACATCCCAATTGTCCGAATGGAACTTTCACATCTTATCACATTTACAAGTATTAATTTGGCTCAATGCTACTTTCATATTTCACATTTTGACTCCATGCAAATTTCACATTTTGACTCCATGCAAATTTCACATATAATAATTGATCTCACTGCCCCTTTCACATCTTTAACAGAAAGAAGCAACTTCTCTGTTTGCAAACACACAGGGTACTGTTAAGCCAGAAACTTTTGTGACATAAAACTTTTGTGACATAAAACTTTCGCTAATTGCTCATGACAGCCAATCTGCAGCAAGAAACTTTCGCGAATGCCACTAATTTTATGTTGTTTCAATTGTGATTTTATTATTTTGCAGTATGAAACTTTCGCGAATCTCAACCCCTCGCCAAATTCGTGAAAAGTTTCATGCCCGCAAAAATTTCTGGTTTTACAGTATATCTTGAGTTCGATGTGAAGAGTACAATGGAAGAGAGACAGAGCACAGCTGTGAGCCTTACATGATATTGGCATGTGTGTTTTACGATGACAAAGTGTGTTCTTAATGACAGGTGAAAAAAGCAATTATATATCTGACTGGGCAGTACGCATCAAGTCATTTATCACTTTCAATCGCTCGCATGTATACACGTATGTTGTAACCTCTATCCTCATCCATTCACTCTTCTTTCTCTCTTTCGCATGCTCATAACTGATTTCATAATACATGATACTTGCCCATCTCCGTGTATCTTTCTTTCTTTCTGTCTCTCTCCCTCTCTCCTCTCTATATCTCATCCATTCACTCTTCTTCCTCTCTTTCGCATGCTAATACATGATACTTGCCCATCTCCGTGTATCTTTCTTTCTGTCCCTCTCCCTCTCTCTTCTCTATATCTCAATTGTGTGTTGTTGTTCTTTCTTTTAAATTTGCTCAAGGCAAGGAACTTTTTTTATCTTCTTTGGGCCCCATCTTCCTCTATCTCTCCCCTTCTCTCCATATCCCTCCCAACTTCTCCAACCAACACAATTTCTCCTTCTCTCTCTATGTGTCCACACCTGTATTCAACCTTTCTCTCTCTCTCTTCCCCTTTCTCCCATCCCCCTCTCTCTTCCTTCCTACCACCCTCCCTCACTCCCCTCCCCATTTTCCCCCCCCTCTCCCCTCGTTTTGCTTCAAACATCAATTTTCAAAACATTTTAAAACAGCTGTATGTCAGATTCAACCACATGAGTACGATTAAAAATTGTTAAACAGAACTTTTATTAACACCATAGTATTTTAATAAACTACAGCATCAAATGGGCTTAATATACAAAGACTTTCGTCAAGGTGGGAAATTTTATTCTTCTCTTCCATTTTAAACCTTTTAAAAGATAAAAGGAATTTAATCCCTTTTACCATTAAATAAGCATACTCCCTTTTTAAAAATGGTGGTACAATAACATTCAAGTGTCAGTAACTTCCCCAGGAATGCTTTCTTGTGCTCTCACAATGGCTATTGCGTCCAAATGACGTAGCTCTGGCAGCAGCAGTACAAGACATCACTCTTGAGTGTCATTAACGGATTACTGAACGATCCCCGTTAAAAGTTTGCTGTCATACAGGAGCTAGGAGGAGTGATTTATTGTGTATTCATCACCATGCATAAAAGTTCATTGTACACATTAAAATCCATGTGTAACCCATCCACTTTATCCCTTGTTTTCATGACTGAGCCTGGTAAAGTGGTAGCCCACAAGTTGCATCGGAAGGTCTCTACTCGGCGACGCCTGTGTGATGCATATTTTTCAAAATATGTTCAGAGGGGGGATGATATTCTAGGTGACTTTTCGGGTTCTTGGTGCTAACTTTCCAAGAGAGTGCGAGTCAGAAAAAAACTTTATACTTTTGTAATTGCCTATTGTTTCATGAGTGAGTTGTGAATATGGACGTATTTGATATGTACTTGTAGAGTATGGTCCCCCGTTTCTTTTGGTACCATTTTATTGGGATGATATTTCACAGTTGGCTGCACAGAGGTCGATTAAGGTAACTGAGTCATAACCCACTTGCGCCAATTTCAAACCAGTTGTTTTTCTAATAAGGAATCCATGGACTGACCAATTTTTACAACTGGAATGTTAATAAGAGCACAGTTTTTAAGTCAAGATGGGTCAGGCTTGTCCAAGGGATATTTCAAGAATCAAATCACTCTATTCCTGATGATTTGGGGCCTAAACTCTTTCCAAGAGGTTCTTCCTGACATATAGCTTTACATATCTGGCATCTTGCAATAAGACCTCCATGCTTCCCCAAAAATGTTTCTCTCATGGGTGAAGCTTGGTTTTGTTGTGATGATTCGATCACCGCCCATCATATCTGGCAGTATGCAACACATGGTCATACTTAATTGAAAAGAATCCATAAAATTTAACCTTAACATGATTTGATAGAACAATTTTGATAGAAAAAAACACTCTTTCTTGCTTCTCAGTTGCTGCAAGCGGGTTTCGACCAAGTTATCTAAATTGGCCTTTGTGCAGCCAACCATGAAATACCATTCCATGAATATCATATGAATATCATCAAAAGAAGCATGGGTAAATACTCTACAAGTACATATCACATAGCTTCATATTTACAACTCACTCTTAATACAAAGGCAATTACAAAAGTGTAAAGTGTACATTTTTTCTTGACTCACTCTGTAGAGCACTCTTATCCACCATGAAAAGTGCTCAAGGCACTCTAATATCACCTTGAATTTTAGCTAGACTAGTGCTTGTTCATGAATATTCATAACTGTGATGTCAAGTGCAAGTCAGGATTCACTATTTCAATGCAATGATTTTAGCAAATTTAACCCCTTGAGTACCTAATTCTCTAATTCCTATAGGCTTTATACAGGGGCCACCCGGTTCCTGTAGGCAATAGGCTAAGACACCTTTCCAACCCATCATGTAGTGCAGCATACCATCACACAAAATAAAAATGACACTCGGCAGTGAGTTTACAACCAAGATCCTAATATCACATAAAACTCATTAACTCATTTTGCTAAAATTGTTTGAGGGGAAACTAAAAATAAAAGGAAATATGGGAAGTTCTGCCATAAGAAGTTAAACTTGGAATGCATGCTCATGACCAAGTTTTTGACCATACCAAATATGTCACTGTACCAGACCTGAAACTTCTTTTAAAAATCCTTTTGGCACTTACTTAACAATCAATACATTTTTATACACCCTCCAGGCTAAAATATGATACATCAAAAGTTCTGCATACAGAGGGAGAAAATTCTTTTTATCCTCCAGTAGAAGAGAGACTTCATGAAAAAAGGACATGCTTCTTCTTCATAACCTTTTTTTTTTTTTTGCATTCCATCAAGACCACCGAGGGTATCAAATTCACAGTGCCGGGTTACCCGATCAATTTTCTCTTCTCCTACTCCGATGAAGATAAATAATTCAGCACTATGAGATGACCAGAAGTGCAGGATATGATATCATTCATGTATACTATATGAATGGCAGAGATCGATGGGTGTAGATTGGGTTCCTCGAGCGCAACTACTTGGCCCATTTATCTTCAAAGTTGGAAGGTGAACCCCCGTTACAGAATGGTCCTTCAGTGGACGTGGTATAGGCTTTAGGGTAAGTGCATGTCGAAGATGAAGTACTTGTCGATAAGATTAGTAGTAAAAACCTGTTCGTCTATATACATCCACATGCCTTCAAAAAAAACATCCCCCAATCACCTTGACACAGCCTCCATTAGGTTCCATGTGAATACTCAAACTTTTGTCCCTACAAGAAGTTCTGAAGATTTTGCAGAAGAAGCTTCTTATAAAAGTTTGGAAAATCATCAACCTATTTCCAGTCACATCAAGATACTAAATATATCATTTGGAAAAAACATTAACCCGCTTTGAGTCAGATTAATGTGCTCTTTCCAGTTTAGTCAGCGATTTCATGCATCAGAATGTTCCTTAATGCCTCCGTTAATGTTCATGAGTTACATGACTGAACATCAAAGCAGCATGGGAACTGACATAATGGCATCATAAATTCTTCAATATACTTCATTCAAAAGCTTCTACCTCTCAATATTTTAGTTACTCATTATCGATACATTATGACACAGTCCCATATGGAGTAAATCATGTATGGGCATACATTTCTACCTCAGGCGGGGTTTCACTGGTTGAGTCTTGCATGTATAATCATTTATCAAACAAGCAACATCTGGCTTAAAGATCTTCCAAATATGCGATTCCCTGGAGTATAATTAAAATGTACTTGCACCAATGCACACAAAGGTCATCCTGGCATATCTCTATGGCGCACTTCTCCTGTACAATCCACTATCAATTAACCAGCTCATGTCAATTATATGTTATCATTTCAACGCATTAATCATTTCTATCATAAATGGCATAAATGATTTCCTAATCACCAAGACATCTCATATTACAAAACAACAGGAGTCCTATGCCATAAGACATATTCATGACATATATTAAAGAGATTATGCCCCTCAATTAAGTTTGCAGGGATGGGACTAAGCTATCATTATGCAGACCTGAAACTTCAGCTAAATCTACGCTAGAGCTAAAACTTCATAGAATAATAATAATAATAATGATAATGATAATAATAATGATAATAATGATAATAATAATAATAATAATGATAATAATGATAATAATAACAATAAAAAAAAAAAATAATAATAATAATAATGACAATAATAATGATATAATAATAATAATAATAATAATAATATTAATAATAATAATAATAATAATAATAATAATGATAATGATGATGATGATGATGATGATGATGATGATGATGATAATAATAATAATAATAATAACAATAATAATAATGATAAATAATTGAATAAATTAATTGAATATGTCAATTGAAGATGCATACCTAATTGAGGGAGGGAGATCATTCCAAAGTTTGGGTGCAGCACTAACAAAAGCACGGTCTCCTAGGGTAATCTTTGTCTTACACAACGGATAGCTAAGGAGCATGGTATCACGGGAATTACGAAGTCTGTAAGACTGGGATGTTAACCTTAATGTCAGGAGTTTACTGAGATAGATGGGGGCCAAGCCGTGAAGTGCCTTATAGGTAATAAGAAGCAGCTTAAATTTAATTCTCTGATGTACCAGAAACCAATGCAGATCATAAAGCAAAGGACTAACATGTGAAATTTAGATGAGCAACTAACGCAATCTATTATCTTTAGATGTCTTTGCTTTTAAAAAGTAATGTTAAAAAAAACAGTTGATCATTGCTGTATTAATTGAAGGTCCAGCCACATCAAGAGCACAGCTGTCATTCATTGACATTCATTAAAGACAAGGCAAATAATTTGATTACATCATTCTATTCTATTTTTATTCATCCTTGGCTAGAAGCAGACATTTCTTTTCAAATAATGTCATCCTATCTCTCTCAATGGTTCATCACAAACGTGTGTCTTTGAACTTTATTTTCTCTTCATATTCTGCTGAAAGATAAATTTTGAAGAATTAAAAAAAAAGGAGATAAAATTTTGACTTTTATATTGGATATGAAAATGTTTTAAGTATTTAAATCACAAAATAATTAAATAATAATAATGATAATGGAACAAGATATTAAAGTGACAGCATACAACTGATACTATTTATGAGTTTTTCTTATACATGGCATTGTCTCCCCCCCCCCTTCTTTCATTTTGTTCTTCTTACCTACTTCTTTGTTTCACTAACTTCACATTTTTTCTCAACTTCTCCATCTTCTTTTGTACCTTCCTTCCTTGAATTGTTCTTCTTCCATTTCTTTAAACTGCTTTCCTTATCGTTTTGACTATGAACAGTCCTCTCTACATGTAGTTTTGATACCAACCCTTTCAGTGGGCCGGTTTGAACACCCAAATTCTAATACTGAATCTTACAATTTAGGACTACGAAAATCTTGCCTTGATTCTAGCTTCTGGGTTTAAGAGAATTGGACCCATCCCGCAGCTTACTAATAGCTTAGAAGCCTTCTAGAACAGGTGCCTAAGATTTCAAGTCTGGTTTTCCTCATGATTCTGCATAGAAGGTCTATTTTCTACCAGAGTTACCCCATTCTGTAACAGTCTAAACAGCTGCTGTATATATTAGCATCAAACAAAAAACGATTACAAAAAAAAAACAAGCAGAGAGTATGGAAGGAGTGGTCCTCAGCCTTTTCAATACAGGTATAATGTTTAGATATTGGCAAGACATTATTCAAATATGCCACTCTTTACCCAGGGAAGAAATGGAGACCTAGACCCCATCGCATAAAACTTACCATTAACGGTAATTTTGCCATCAATGGTAATTCCCATGGAAACCTTGATTTTGACTGGCTGTTGAGTGATGTTACCATGGTAGTTACCACTGATAGCAGAGTTACCATTAATAATAAGTTTTATGCAACGGGGCCCTGGTGGGGTGCTAAGAGCCAATGTTAAAAACTTTGCCAAATGTTTCTCAAGTGCCATATGCTCGGAAAGTGGAGATGGTGCACACACTGTGTGCATGCAAAACTTCCATGGCCAGGATAATAATAACTCTTTAGAAGTGAGAGCTTTGAAATACATCACCAACATTTTTAGATGTTGTACATTTCATGATTTCATATTTCAAAATTCATCAGCTTAAGATGTGGAGCAACTCCTTTTTTTTTAAGATCAACATCATTCCTCTCAATATTGTGATCAGTATTGTCACTGCCACTCTTATCATCAATATTACTATTAGGTACACACATATGACTACATGGTTTCAAAAACTTACTTTTTATTCACTGATTACATGAATTAAGTGTTATCAGGGTAAGATATGAAACAACTAATTTTTAATTACCTTTCATATGAATCAAAATTGCCATAGCAACAAAACACAGAGTGATGCATTTTAAAGACCAAGTCGACACTAGTATCAAGTTGATTTGAATTAATAGAGTAAAATTAAGCATAACAGTGAAAATTTTATTGAAATCGGATGTAAAATGTGAAAGTTATGGCATTTTGAAGTTTTGCATTATTTCTTGAAACAGTGATATGCATAACATGGGCAGTATGCAAATGAGTGAACCGATGATGTGACACACTTACTTTTTCTTATGTATTTTATTATATGAAATATAAATATATATTTCAATTTTTTGCTTCAATAATGTAAAACATGGCTAGACTTCTTATGGAACATGTAAAATCATCATTATTGTAACTTATTTTGATACAAGGGAGAGATTTTTTACTATCAAATCCATAAAAATTGAAATATTTGAAATTTCATATAATAAGATATGTAAGGAAAAGTGAGTATGTGACATCATCGGTTCACTCATTTGCATACCGCCCATGTTATGCATATCACTGTTTCATGAAATAATGCAAAACTTCAAAATGCTGTAACTTTCTTATTTTACATCCGATTTCAGTGAAATTTTCACTGTTATGCTTGTTTAATTTTACTCTAATTATTCAAATCAACTTGATATTAGTGTGGACTTGGCCTTTAAGATGTGGATGTAACATACAGTATAAGCTGCTTCTCAATAATAAAATGGAGTCAAGTTCAAAATTGAACCAGTGATGAATTGTATTTTATTGAAAAACAATCTATTATGTATCTGCTTAACTTAACCGAAGAAGATAGCATGATTGTCAAAACTAATTCCTCAATCGTAACTTTAATTCCCCATGTCTCCGCAAACATCCTAACAAGCTGATGACAGGGTATGGGCAGGCTACGTGCAGCCCATCGCATGCCACGGCGGCTGCCAAATCCTACTTGACGACAGTAACCAACACCCCAACCATGCTCTCTCCACTGCAAGAACCAGACGATAATCACTCATGCATGACCATGCAGTCACAAGGCGTCGGGGCAAAGGTCGACAGGTATTCAAGCACCCACTCTAGAATAAATTTGGTTCTGCAAACGGTATGGGACCCCCAAATTCAATGTTTGGCCTGGCTCAACTCACTTTTTCAGCAAAAGTGAGTGGAGGCATTTAAAGGTGGTGGCAGGGTGGAATGTGAATCAAGCCAGTAATATCGACTTGAAATGCAGGGCATGTACCTCTATGACGAAGAAAAGGGAATCGGTTGTGCCTAGCATCCTAAGAGAGTGAATTCAAATAGGTTATATGACCACTTCATATTCCGAGATCAAATCAAAAATTATTACAGCTTTTGTTGCTCTTTTGTCTATTTATCAAGATCCCCTTAGATATCATGAACAAACTCTTTCCAGGCTTTGGCTGACTCACTGAACAAACACTGAACTGTCACAGTAGACTTCTGTCATATATACAGTTTATATGTACTATGTACATTGTACCATATACTCCGAACATTGTAGAATATTCGGGTTTTGATCCACAGCAGATAAAGAGTTAAAGTAGATTACTTTTTCATACCATTTTTTTCTCATTAGTGGGTTTGATCCCCGGCACGGCACTTATGTCCTTGAGCAAGGCATTTTATCTACATTGCTCCTCTCCACCCAGGTGTTAAATGGGTACCCGGTAGGATGCGAAAGTCACTGTGGATGGATCAGCATTGTGAGTGTCTGCAAAAAGCCGCCTGGCTGGAATACTCTCCATCGAGTGGAGAAGGTGCATACATTGTGTGTGGGCAAGCAATGAATCCGATGACTGGGGTAATAATATGTCTGTACAGCACTTAGAGACAGTGTAGATGCATAAGGTGCTATATAAATCCAGAATATTATTATTATTAATACAGATGAGACAAGCAAATGAATAAGAATTCATAATTTGTCTGAAAATGTGGGCAGAACTAAGAGAGCTCTAAGAGCCAGAGAGGGGGGGGGGGGGGGTACACTCATACGTTGTAACACAGTTAATTCGCTTCCGGCTCTTCAAAACAATATTATGTGAATTCAAAGCTCTCCACTAAATACACATGTTATTATGGAGGAGTTGTAAGGTACGCTCTGATCAATGTGGAATTGACATATAGATATTCACTTGAAAGGTGTGCATTTCGGGCATGCTAAGTGAAATTTCAACATAAGTGTTTGAAGTATGTGAGCATGTCTCCCCTTACAAGATATATGGTAATTGTCTTCACTGGCAGATTTTAGAGTGCATGCACCACCATGCCTTCTGTTAGCATTTCTCCTCTCTAAAGCCCCATTCTTGCAAGCTTTTTCATGCAGTTTTGCTTAAAGAGAGCTATGGAAAAAAGAATAACTGAACACTCGAGATTCTTTCATCATCAGAAAAGTCCCAATAAAAGACTATGATTTTAAAGTATTACCATATTACTGAATTTTGAGACTGAATGTGAAAGATATATTTGCAAGAATACCCTACTAGATCACAGAGTCTACTTAATTCTTCACCTTTATATCATCTGTTTGGAGCCAGAAGGGCATTAAGTCCCATCATTTGTACAGAGTTAATGCCTTCTAGCCCCAAACAGACGATATCTTTTGATTTAAAAAAAAAAAGGAGGAATATGCTTTGGGGACTACATTTCAAAGACTCAAGTGTATACACAGGGCAACAAAACCCAGCAGACGTTTTACATATCACCAGGGCACCACTTAAGGATCCATCACATCAGGTATTCCCCCCACCAGGCGTGTCATCAATCAACAGAACCTAGTACTAGTCTCACTGGCGTACGAATATCACAACCACGACCCGCTCGGCCAATTATCACCTGATTGTTTTGCGAGCGAGACAACATTTCCCCCTGACACCATCACCTCTCCCCTATTCCAATCGAGACTCGGCAAAGTTTCTTGTATTTCCGCGAACGTCTTTGAGTGGTTTCTATAAACGACCGTTAGCTAGTCATAGGCAATCACCATCATGATCATCACGAAGAGAGTGTGAGAGAATGCAAGTTGTCGCCACCACAGAGTGATCATTGTTTGTTGATCTTTCTGGTTAGCTTGTACTCTACAATAAATGTTTGGGTCATTGCAAACCATTAGGAAATAAACATGGGAATAACTCTGCTCATTAATGGACATTAAAGGGCTGGTATATACTTATCTAGAATTTTAGACAATAGCTCATATTATGATAATGAAATTTTGCACAATTCACAATTTCATAGTTATGAAAGATATGAAAGTACAATAAAGATAACCAAAATCATTAATAAGAGGTCGATACACGATACAAATATCATCTGAAATAATGTTTCCCCATTTAATTTTGGGGGGGGGGGGGGGGGGGG